>JAVBJF010000553.1:0-188930 GCA_033439095.1 Pseudococcus viburni | reverse complement strand
CCCAAAAAACGTCGTATTTCATCGTTTTTCGTCGTTTCTTGTCGTTTTTTCAAGAAACGACACTTTTTCGGTCTCCGGAGGTGATTTCTGAAAAAAAACAAAAATGATATTTTCACAAATTCCCCAAAAATCGTCGTTTTTCGTCGTTTCTTGTCGTTTCTAGTCGTTTCTAGTCGTTTCTTGTCGTTTCTTGTCGTTTCTTGTCGTTTCCTCAAGAAACGACACTTTTTCGGTCTCCTGAGGTGATTTCTGAAAAAAACAAAAAATGACATTTTCGCAAGTTGACCAAAAATCGTCGTATTTCGTCGTTTCTTGTCGTTTCTTGTCGTTTTTTCAAAAACGACTTTTTTTCGGTATTCTGTGGTGATTTCTGAAAAAACCCAAAAATGACATTTTCACAAATTCCCCAAAAATCGTCGTTTTTCGTCGTTTCTTGTCGTTTCTTGTCGTTTCTTCCATAAACGACATTTTATCGGTATTCTGTGGTGATTTCTGAAAAAAACCAAAAATGACATTTTCACAAATTCCCTAAAAATCGTCGTTTTTCGTCGTTTCTTGTCGTTTCTTGTCGTTTCTTCAAAAAACGACACTTTTTCGGTCTCCTGAGGTGATTTCTGAAAAAACCCAAAATTGACATTTTCTCAAGTTCCCCAAAAATCGTCGTATTTCGTCGTTTTTCGTCGTTTCTTGTCGTTTCTTCAAGAAACGACACTTTTTCGGTCTCCTGAGGTGATTTCTGAAAAAACCCAAAAATGACATTTTCTCAAGTTCCCCAAAAATCGTCGTATTTCGTCGTTTTTCGTCGTTTCTTGTCGTTTCTTCAAGAAACGACACTTTTTCGGTCTCCTGAGGTGATTTCTGAAAAAACCAAAAAATGACATTTTCTCAAGTTCCCCAAAAATCGTCGTATTTCGTCGTTTTTCGTCGTTTCTTGTCGTTTCTTCAAGAAACGACACTTTTTCGGTCTCCTGAGGTGATTTCTGAAAAAACCCAAAAATGACATTTTCACAAGTTCTCTAAAAATCGTCGTTTCTTCAAGATACGACACTTTTTCGGTGTCCTGAGATGATTTTTGAAAAAACTCAATAATGACATTTTTACATCAAAAAATATGTTCTTAGGTACAATACCTTTTCAACAAACCAAAAAAGTGTTGTTCAAAAATAACATTTCCGCAACCTATCCGAATATCGTCGTTTCTTGTCATTTCTTCAATAAACTGCAAAAACGACACTTTTTTGGTTTTTTGAAGAGGTAATGTAATATAATATATTTTTTGATGTTTTTCGAAATTCATTTTAGAAGATTTGAGATGTGTCGATTTCGTCTTTTTTCGAAGATACGACAAGAAAATACGATTTTTGGAGAAATATTGTAAAATTTTCATTTTTGATGTCAAATTTTCTCAGAAGACTTGAGATGTGTCGATTTTTTCATGTTTCGAAGAAACGGCAAGAAACGACGACTTTTGGAGAAGTATTGTGAAAGTGTTATTTTTGATGTTTTTCAAAGCCACCAAGAACTTTCCAAGACACGTATTTCCTCAGTTTTAAGGCTGGGATGATAATTTGAATGATCTCATCCAAAAAAAACTCATCCTACGATTTTTCCCAGCATTTTTGGCTGCTATGAACTCGGGATGAATTTTGATCGCAGAATCATCGCACGTATTTCGAAATCCTATTTTTGGCAAAAATACTTAAAGAGATGGTGTTTTCAGAAAATTACGTTTGAAAGGCAAGAAAGGACATTTTTTAAACATTTGCAAAAATCTTCTGATCTTCCGGGTACTTAGGGGTACTTATCCTTCGCCACCCCTCACAATAAATTTTTGCGCTTGATTTTTGGAAATTTGTCGATGATCTTATACATATCTTGCGGTGCATTGGATTGATATTTTTACCATATTTTCTTCTCGATGTTTAAAAATTATTCTATGAACATTCCTATCTTCAGTTTGCTTTTTTGAATCATTTCTTACTGATTCATTAACTGCCGGCGCAAAAAAACTCAAATAAAATTATATTTCAGAAACACCATAGTATTTTAGGTAAGGTAAGTAGATAGGTACTCTTCGTAATTTTCCATACCCACGCAATGAAAAAATTGCACTCAAACCTAAGCAATTAAATTAATACTGAATTTACGAATTACCTACTATAAAAATGAAGCAGATTCGCTACTTCAAACAGACGAAGTCGCTTTCAGGTACACCCTTCCACCGAAAACCTTCCTATGTACGATGACATGTCCATAAATTCTCGATATCTCCATATTCGGCATTTCCGTAGGAGCAGTAAAAGCCACAGAGGTCGTACCATTTTGTAAACTGATAGCCAAATATCTCATCTCGTACTCACCCTCATCATACGGTTTATATTCCATAGCTTGATCCAATAATTGCTCCGGAGTGAGTACATTTGAAACATCGATCACCATAGTTCTCTGTTTTTCTTCAGAGAACAAGACAATATCGACAATAGGAGAGATTGTAGTTCTGGGCTTATATTGGCCTTCGTTTCTTTCTTCAGCGTGAGTATCCGGATCGCAAGCTCTGGCTACGTAAAACACAATACTATGGTAGTAAAAATCATCCAGGATGTTGCTCGGTATGTAATGCTTTAGAGCATACATTATCCTATCGAAACCAATTTTTAAGTCGACTGCGATCAAATCGTCAACAGATTGTTTTTCAAATACGTCTTTGAGCACGTCTCCTACCAGAGTTCGGTCCAGTTTGATTTTATAATCGTAAAATTCGAATAGGAAATCGGTTATGGAGTCGAAGACTTCACCGTTCGGGATACAGAAGGAATCAGGTTGTTCTGTGTAACTCAGGAAACCATTTTCGAACATGAATGTGTAAAATACTCGATAATCGAATGTTCTTGGAATTCTTCGTTCTCGAATTCCCACCGATAATGATTCCAAATCCTCCAAGGTATAGAAGAGTAACTCGAATTGGACATTTTTCAGTATCACGAGCTGAATATAAAGTTCGTAAATGGGTGGCACTTGCATATAATCGAGCAAGAAACTGAGAGGGATTAAGTCTGTCCAGGCTTTTTGTAATTTTGGATCTTTTCCATGATGAGTCAAATAGAGAAGGATCGAGTAAGGATTGTACATTCTTATTAGGGTGTTTCTTATGGTATATCCTCCGCAGAAATTCTCCACGTCTTCCCATTCGGATGGTTTGATATTATGGACATACAGCAGAGGAGTGACTTCATCTTGAGTGAATCCGAAAAATGGCGAAAATTCCATCTCGTCCAAGAACAGGTGATTGTAAATGTTGAGAATTTTGAAATTATAGGTTGGTGCCATGGCTGGAGTGACACCTGTCAAAAGGGCATATGCGACCTCGTTGAATTTCGACGTTCGAAATAATTCGTATAAAATTTCGTTTATCAATTTACTGATTTCTTTGACGTCGAAAAATACGGAGGTATCTTTGATGGCGTCGAAAACGGTCGCATCGTAGTCGTCGACAATGACGAAAATTTTCTTTTTGAAATATTCGTAGACTATTTGAGCCAATCTGTGGAGGCTGTATTTGACCTCGACGTAATTCAAATCCTCCCTGTAGACTTTTTCCATAAATTTAATGTCTTCTTTTTGACTAACGCTGCCTTTGTTGTGCTCCGGCGAGGTGTATTTTTTGATCAATAATTCGTAAAGCCATCGATATCGATCGTAGCTGGCTTTTATTTTACCTCGAACCGCCTGCATCGATTCTCTAAAAGTACGTCCGACGATGCCATTGAAATTTACATAGATTACCGGGTATTCGGCCAAATGCTCGTAGATGATTTCGCTTTTCCGGGCAATTTTCAGATTCGAAGTTGTAAACAGTTCGAAATTTGATGTGCTGGTTTTGTTCACAACGTTCCCATGTCGATCAACTTCGATTTGGACGAATCTTTCGAACATGTCGAGCATCGTTGTTTTACCGTATTTTCGAGGACTGGTTATTAAATGGTAATTACCGTGCAGGTGAGTGAAAAATGTCTCGATCATGAGGCTTTTGTCGACGAATCCGGAGCATTTTGAGATTTCTTCGAAATTCGACGTGTATTTGTAAATGAGAGGTTTTTTGGGTGGCAGTTGTATGATGTTGCTGAGGTAAGCAGGTCGAAATATCATCAAGGAGGGTAATAAAATCCATATTTTAATCATTTTGAAATAGGCAACGAATGTTTGAAGGAATCTGTTCGAGGTGAATTTTTCTTCTACATTTTCTTTTCATATATCTGAAATATGTTGTTTTGTTTTAGTGAATGGGTACCTATCTAAGAATTTTGAAATTTGAAAATGAAATAGTAATAAATTTACCATAGAATTTGGTGTGTTTACGAAGCAGCCATCGAAATCACAGCAGGATCCATCAAATATTTATAGAGAGATGCAGAAAAATCACGAATGCGTGCCACATATCGTGATAAATTTCTAGTGGGTAAATTAGTTCAGTAATTTATTGATAACAGAACGCCAGCTACGTATGAAATTTTTTGAACGAGGCAAACATGTTTGATTAAGATATTAAAAATTCTTCTAAAAAGTTCATGTGGTATTTCATCTCAATTATTATTTATCAAACACATTTTCTTAGTCTTTATCGATAATTGGATTTTTGTCGAAAATTAATTTTTATCAATTTATAAATACTTATATCAAAAATGTTTGAAGGAAATGTGATGTATTTTGAGGGTTCGTAAGCTCTTCAAACAAATACATACTTAATCAATTTCTATTTTCATTTCCAACTGTTCAGTTTTATGTTGGACAATTGCTTGAAATGAATAATTCTATTGACAACTTTGAAAATCATCACCCAAGTTTTAATGAGTAGGTAAGTTTAAGTACCCATAATCAAATTTTTTAAAGTTAAATGCATATTAAAGTATGGACTTACTCTCTGAATTATAAATCAGTGAAAATTATCAAAAATCACTGAGAAACAGTCAGAATTGCAGCACAGGAAAGAATCAGTGAAATTTTTTCACTGAAAACAAACCAGTGAAAAAATTACTGAAAATTCACTGACAAAAGTCAATAAAATTTATGAAACTTGTTGAAAAATCAGTGAAAATCATTGAAAAATCAGCGAAAATTCGCTGAAATTCAGTGAATTTTGCTGATTTTTCCTGTGTTGCAATTCTGACTATTTATCAGTAACTTTTTAATGATTCAGAATGAGAGAGTACCTACTTTAATTTAATAAACATTTATTAGAATTAAAATTAATAAGTATCTGGGTAGGTAGGTACCTACTTGTTCGTATACGCTCTCATTCTGAATCAGTGAAAAGTCACTGATAAATAGTTAGAATTACAACACAGGAAAAATCAGCAAAATTCACTGATTTTCAGCGAATTTTCACTGGTGTTTTAAAAAATTTTACTAATTTTTCTGATTTTTCAGCAAATTTCAAAAATTTCACTGACTTTTCAGTGAATTTTCACTGATTTTCCAGTGATTTTTCTCACTGATTTATTTTCAGTAAAAAAAATTCGCTGATTTTCTTCTATGCTGCAATTCTGACTGTTTCTCAATGATTTTCGATAATTTTCACCGATATAGAATTGAGAGAGTACTTTTTCTTTGTCATTTTTTTCGAAAGAAGGTAGTTCAAGTACCTACCTACCATTAAGTAGAAATAATTTTGATTCGTGCTCTCTCATTTATCAATCAGTGAAAATGATCGAAAACCACTGGAAATCAGTCAGAATTGCAGGACAGTAGGTAGTAAATCAGTGAAAAAATTTAATTGAAAGCAAACAGTGAAAAAAATTCCACGAAAATCAGTGAAAAATTACTGGAAAGTCAGTAAAATGTTTAAAATTTGCTGGAAAGTCAGTGAATATTTTTGAAAAATCAGCGAAAATCCGCTGAAAATCAAAGAATTTTTCTGATTCTTCCTGTTGCTGCGATTCCAACGAATTATCAGTGACTTTTCACTGATTTAAAAAAAGATAGTGGTTCCCTAATCAAATTGTGCAAAATTTTGAATTAAAAAATTGTGGAAAATTTCATCGAAATGCAAAAATAATCGTTGAATTTATAAAATTAAATAGGTAAGTATTTGAGTAAAAATCGAAACAATATCGAGTGTCTAAGAATTTTCCCTTTTTAGTAAAACGCGAATCGCACGATTTTGGGATGGGAAATTAAAAATTCAATTTAAAAAAATAAGGTCGGGATTTTCAGCTAATCTACTTAATTGAATGATTTTATTAATATTCAAATCATGGTTTCGATATTTCCAAACGTTAATTGTTCCTACTTGACACTGCATCTTTGATGATAAAAAGTTGATCGGTATAAAAATCACATTTTTGGTACCAGATTCTGATGTTTTTTTAAGCAGCTCTGGAAATGTTTTGTTTTTGTTTTTGTTAAGAATTCTTCAACAAAAATTATATTATTTGCTTTCACAAAGTTGATCGAAAAGAATTATTGGAAATTTCGACAATAAGTTTTACACTTTCTTATAAAATTTTTCGCCTTAATTAGTGAGCGGTTCGTTGCCCTGTTTTCTCCATTGGATATATTTTTCAATGAAACGAACAAAATTTTGGTTGCTGAAATATGAAGTCTCGAAAATAAGTACCTAGACCTACAGAGAAAAACTTGAACTGAAAATTTCGTCTATGAAAAATGTTTTCTCCTGCAATTCAGAAAGTAGGCAAATATACTTACTTCGGCGAATAAAATGAAGTATGATCTGAATTAAGACGAAAATCGGCGAGGTAGTTTACTTTGGGTAAAAAACTTTTCAAAAAAAAATTTTCACTCAAAAGGGGATGAAGCTAGGGGACCTCAAAGCAGCGTCATTTTTGAAAAAACGGGGGTTTGCCACTTTTGGATAGTGTTACGGTCACCTACTGACACCCCCCCCCCCAAAGAACTCCTATTTGAGTTTCTACACCTTCCTGAACCATTTACCTCAAATTTTGGTAGGTACCTACTATTTTTCAAAAATCTTCAAATTTTGAGCAACTTTTCAACTTCCTTGTAGAAGACAAAAAGTGGTATCCAATTTTGATGTCAATATTCACTCAGGAAAGAATAAAATCTCGAATCATACCTCTTGGGCTATTTTCAGCTCTGCTAACTCTATCCCCTTTTAGACTGAATGGTTCAAAAATTTTTGGAAGATCTCTCTCTCGAATTGTATTATGTAGATACTTCACTATTTTGAGATGTTATTGTCAGGTGGTGCAAGGGCAATTGCAGAGGCAAAATCGAACTTTCTAGAAAATTTGTCTTTTATTCAGGTTAATTTTTAAGCTAAACAATCATACAAAGTGTTAATAATGACTAATTATAAGTCGCTAATTACTAATTTGTAATTATTTTTTCGCAGGGTTTCCAATTTTCCGCAATATATACCGCAGCTTCACCATAAAATTAACGTTTTATTAAAAAACAATGTACTACGACGAAAAACTGACGCCGGAAATGGATTCTACGAGTTCGAAATATGCTCTGGAACCCTCCAATCACCATTTTTCATTCGGTAAAAGAGTTGGAAAAATTTTCAACCATTTTCATATAAGGAATTGGAGACTTTTCAATATCCTCCATTTTCCTTGTAAAACTGGCAATTTTTAGCTACAAAACTTCGCCGAAATTGACTTTCGACCAGTCAAATACGTTCCTTATCTGTACATTCGCTAGGCATAAAACCTAATTTTTCAGAAACTTAACAATTGTTCGAAGTGTCAATTTTGACTATTTAAAGGTCGCTTCTTCCATAGGGATGCCAACTTTCGGAAATGAAACGCAATCGAGGTTTAAAAATCGACGTTTTTTAAAACACTTTCTGGAAAGAAACTAAAGCCGGAAATGGATTCTGTGAGCCCGAAAACATTCCCCAAGACCCTTCAATTACCTTTTTTTGTTCAATAAAAGGAGATTAAAAATTTCTTTTTCGTCCCATAATCTGGCCAAATAAGTTCCCTATCCATATAAATTGCCTATTCATAAAAATTGAAGGGACAAATATGAAAATTCTTATTTTTTTAGTTGTTCAGATTTTCGCATGAGATCTATCCGTCGCTCAACATGGAAACAACATCGTTTTAGGGAAGTAGACTTCTCTTTGGTTCCTTTGTGTGTAACATTTTAAAGTCATTTTTTTCCCATCTGTAGGTACGTAATAAAGGTACCTACCTACCTTTTTTTAAACCACATTTTTGAATATAAATAACCGATATTCTTATTGTAGAAAGGGGATTTAATAACCCTTCCTTTGCCTTCTGTGAAATTATTTCGTTCATTATTTTATACCTACGTACAAAACTTATTTTTAAAAATGATAGAAATACGAAGTATAATAATCAGCAGCGTGGTCTGCAAAAATAAATTTTCATGTTTTCAAATTTTATAGATACATACCTATTACCTACTAAGTAGTGATAACACTGAAATGTTGTTAGGTGGTGTTGGGCAGAGGCGGTTCGAACACAAATGTTTGGGGGGTATGAGGTTCAAAAATGCCGACTAAAAAATTCAAAATTGCCGAATAAGAATTTAAAAATTCGAGAATTTTTTGCAAAAACAATGCGAAGCAACATCATGAACCGGGAAAAACACAATTTTTAGAGATCAACGTAACAAAAAGCTGAAAAGTAACTCATGTTCAGGTCAATCAATAAGGCTGAGTGCAGCGAGGCCGAAATTTTTGAAAAATTTTGCTTTGGGAGTACCTAAGTAATTTTAGAATTGGATTGTAATTTCTGAAAGAAGACAGAAAACTTGAAATTTTAAAAGGCTCAGTTTTTCATTATTAGTTAGTATGTTCCAAAATTTCCAAACGTTTTTTTTATTTGCCGAAATTTCCAAGATTTTGCCGAATTACTTGAAATCTCCGACATTTTGCCGATTTGCCGACTGGAAATCGCCTGGGGGTATTTTGCCGACTGGAAATCGCCTGGGGGGTATTATACCCCCCCCCCCCATCGCGCCGCCCCTGGTGTTGGGTACTACTTAAGACTGCTTATAAATTTGCACCTTTTATTGGATAAAAAATTAAGAAAAGAAAATTTTAGCTTACTTACTTAATTTAAACTTCGACAGTTACGATTACGAGTTCACTCATTCTGTTTACTTATCTGCTGTGTCCGTGTGTCCTGCATTCAATCAAAATGTCCTGTGTCTAACTATCTACCCAAACTCAAACCCAATGTCTTTAGTTTTTAAATTAGATTAGAAAAACTTAAAATAAAAATGAAATAACACAATAAAAATATAGTACCTATTATTGAAAATATTTAAATATGATAATTTAATAACAGAAATAAGAAAATATAACAATTATATTATTAAGACTTACTTACTTACTTGCTTAATACTTAAATTAATTAACACCTAAAATTACTTATAATAGGTAGGTACATAAAAAAAAAAAATTTAAAAGTAAAACGATGGAATGATGGAAACAAAATTATGCAAAAAAAAAACTCGAGGAATTGTGTAGGTACCTACCTACTTAATTTACTTATTTTTTGATAAATTAAAAATTTAATGAATAAAAATAATAAATAAAATATAATTAATAGACGTATGTGAGTTTGTTGCGGGTAGTATTTCTGCCTTAAACTTAGGAACTGCGCATAGGTTAAATACACGTTAAAAAGGGTTTTTCGTTTGGTTTTCGTAAACCTTGGAAATTCAAGGTTTACGAAAACCAAACGAAAACCCTTTTTAACGTGTATTTAACCTATGCGCAGTTTAGCGGTTCCTAAGTTTAAGGCGACGGGTAGACTACCCGCATCAAACTCACATACGTCTATTAATAATTATTATTGATTTCATTTTGCGCTTCAAATATAACAACACTGTCACTCATTCAATTTTTCTTTCATAACTTTTTTGTGCGTAATTTCCGAACGTGGCAACCCTGTTCATGTGTTGGAACTTAGACCATTTAGTATTAACATAGACCGCGCTACGGTCCATAAGACGTATGTTGTTACGGTGTTCCAACATTAAACTGGGTCCAGGGCAGAAAACGCGGAAAATGATCTAAAAACGAACTCGCGTCATTTGATTTCGCTCTAATTGTTTCTATGAGTCTCCATTGATAGTACAAATTGTTTGACTATCGATTTTCCGAATTTCGTTTGCAGCAATGGTCCCAATTCACGCGAATAAATATTGGGTCCAGGGCGGAAAATACGATCAAAGCACCGAACTCGAACCAAAAATGAAGTCGTATCCTCTCATTTCGCTCCAATTTTTTTTTATGATTGATGCAAATTGTCTGACTGCTGATGTGGTATAATTTCTCTTGATTTTTCCCGTAGAAATGGCCCAATTTATGCAAAATAATTTAAAAAATATTGTTGGAACTCGCCGCTTATCAGTAGCGCGGTCTATGTTAATACTATATGGTCTAAGTGTTGGAAATCGGAATTTTTCATTTTGATAACAGAAAATGTTAATTATTTGAACGTAGAACTCTTTTGAATTAATTGGTAAAATATGTAAACATCTGTGTTATTTATTACCACCAAAGTTCAGTTTACGAATGGTTTTTATATATCGTTAATTATGAGCAAAGAAGATATCCTGCATGAAACTAGAAAAATCCAACAATGGAAATTGGACCGAGAAAGCTTGGTAATTTGATGATATTTCATCCCATTCTTAATAAGTACTTTATTCCAAAGTATTGAAATTCTAATCGAAAGTATTTGATCTTCATTATGTATTTTAGGAACCCAAAGATTCGGAAATCTACACCAGAATTCTACATAAACTGAATCCGAAGAATTTGTTTCCTTTGAAAGATAAGGATGTCTGCGAATTCAAAGAGTACGTTTCTAATGAACAATTCTCATCGTATGTATAGTAAACTAGACGATATTAATTATATTCGATTATAGTTCCAGTTTACAATGGCAATTCGCTGTATCTGACTCGGATCGTACTTTGTTAGCAATCTTACAAGATAAATTCTTGGAAATTCGACATAAACGCGACGAATATGAAACACCTGTCGCTAGAACTACAGGTTAGTTTTAAAAGATTAATATTCAAATATATTTGGATCCTAAAACGGTGTATTTTCAGTTCCAATCGACAAACAACCTAACTGGAGGAAGCTGAGTTGGAGCTACGATGGTATTCTGATTGCATTTTCGTGTAGCAGCGGTGAAATCAAGTGTTACGATGCTTTGCTTAACCTCATTTGTTCGATACCGAGGGTACGTCGATAGAATTATGTAATTTAGGATCTTTCAACTTACTTAATTATTTTTAAAGGTTGAAGATAACGATTCGAATTCATCGATACCCAGAGGTGCCCTAGTATCACTGCTGCTCGTCGAGAAACGCACTAGGAGCACAGAATGGTAATTTTTCATTGACGTGGAAATCAATCTCGATAAATTTATTAATGCGAATGTTTTACAGGCCTTACGAATTGTTGGCTTTAGAATACAATGGGAATTTGAAAAGTTATTTTGTATCGCCTTCTCAAGGATTCAAACCTTATCATACGTTTTGCTTCTGTGATACGATTCTTAGCTCTGCAACGTATGTTTCGCTGTTCAATATTTTAATCGTTGCTTTTCCCGTGACGAATCTCATGCAGAAGGTAATTTTTACTGTTGGATGAATGAACCGACGATAACGAGTTTTGTTTTAATTTTATTTATGTTTCAACAGTCGGAAGATGATACCCTTGGTCTCAGTTCGTGGCGATTGTTGAGTGATTACCCTTACTATAGATTAGCCAAACCTAGTATTGAAAATTTACACGTTTCTAAAGCGAAAAATGGATGGATCTCTTTTTTAACGTCCAATAAAAAAAGGGTAATGGTTTGAATCTTGACGTGGAATAATTTAGTGGTTCTGATTCGTGATAATTTTTATTTATTTACAGACTGTGATAGTTGCCATGTCAGCATCGACTAGTGGTCAATTACTTGCTTGTATTCATTCTTGTGGTAGTGTGTCGGTCTGGTTGATACCTCAACTGACGTAAGATTTTTGAATAAAATTTTCATAACTGGCTAAAGTTGAATTTTATCATTATATTTACTTATTTTTTTCATTTTTAGATTGCATAAATTATGGACTGCCCAAGACCTACCTCGTTACAGTACAAAAGAAGACGAAACCACAAATCCAAATGAATATCTCCCATTGGATGTGAACTGGTGCTCTGATAAGGTACAATTTCTCATTTCCAAATCAACCGATTTTCTTCTTATTCTAATAAAACTTCTTATTTAAGAAATTGGTTCTGATCACTCGGAACGGAGCACTAACAGTATCAACTATGGACACCCTGGACAATATACTGGGCCAAATAAACGTCAAATGCCACTCAGTCGATCGTCGTCCAGAATTTGTTAACACTCCGGCGAAATTAGCCAACGCTTGTGATATTAACCACGGATTTCTCGTATTAGACTGCAGAATAAAATTATGTTCTGCCAGAAGAGATTCGGAATTCGCCCTAAATCAAGAAGTACGTCATTACCGATGTGTTCCTCGTTCCAGCTCTAATTAAAATTATTTTCGTAGGAGGACGAATCTGTAGCAGGAGCTTTGGAAGTGGCCGATAATCATTCCTTGATGAGACAAATTTTGAAATTTCTCGTCTACTTTGAATTCTTTCATCAGCAGAAGAAAGTAGTATACGTTGAGAAGATCTATAATCTTACATTCCTGAAACAAATCACGCCGGAAGAGTTGTACTCGAAAAAGGTAACGAGGTTGGCTGTTTTTTAAGTAATTCTCGATTTAAATTCGTCCAATTTATAGATCAACTCTGGCGAATACGAAGAAGCTCTGGAATTCGCGAGATTATTCGATTTGGATGAAAATCGAGTTTATAGGAAGCAATGGGAGAAAAACCCAGCGACGACTGAATCGATTAAAAATCATTTGGTGAGCGAAAACGTATTCCGGTTTGCAAATCGAAATTATTTCGGTGATTGGAGTTTTGTTATCGAATTTAATTTACTTTTTTACAGACCAAAGTATCCAATAAATGGTGGATTTTGAACGAATGTTGTCAAAGAATACCCGAGGATTTATCAGCTGCTAAATATTTATTAAAATATGGCCTACAGTTGACCGATTTTGATGTTTTTGTCGATTATCACGACGTTGCTGGTAAGAATGGGCTTCTCTGAAAGAATTTTAGAGATCGCAGAATCTAATTTTGAATTTTTTCAGAACCGGAGGAGGCTGATTTTTTGATGAATTTTAACGAAATGAAGAATTACAGTATTAATTCAGAACACGATGATAATTTCAGTCCTAGTCAACTTTTATTGTTCCAAATTCGAAAATATTTGTTGTTTTGTTTGGATATGTTGATCGTTTACGAAGTAAGAAAAAGTTTGGTGAAAAAAGGAACAATTTTTTTGAAATGTTATTTTTGATTTTAATGATTTTTGTTTACAGAAAATCATCGAGTTGAATCCCATAAGTTCTTATTCGGAAGAAATTTGTAGAAAATTCCGTTCCAGCTCTCCTTTAAATTTAGCTTTTTATTATGCTCACGATTGCAACGTAAAAGCTGTCGAGGTTCTATTGACATATTATGGCGACGAATTGTTACCTTTTTGGCTGAAAATTATCGATGATATACCAGAATGTGTGTCTCCTAGTTCCTTTAGGTAAATTAATGTTGATTTTAACCCAAAAATTTATGATTTTAATTGATTATAATGAAATCTTGATTTTTAAGGCGTCTGTTACCAAGAATGAACGAGCACCAAAGATTAGAACTCTGGAAATGTAAACGAATTCGTGAAGCTGATTGGTCCGAATCTGGAAATTTCAAGTTCGTGTTGATTTTCAACTCGAGTAAATGAACCTAAACAATTACATCCTAATTTTTGGATATTTTTCTTGTCACAGAAATTTAATTCGATCAAATTCTGCTAAACCGAGTGATCCTGATCATCCGTATCCATTTACGTACAAAGTTCTAGCTTCTTGGTACGAAAGTAAAATTCGAAAAGTTGTCGATGAAAGTGGTCTGGTGGATAATGCATTGGAATTACTCAATTTAGCTCGTTTAAATAGTATTAAGGTAGGTGAAATTTATATTTTTTTTCAACTACGAAAATTATCAATTCTCTGGATAATATTTGAATTTTTTTGTTTTTTCAGAGTTTGGATTATCTGCAACATAATTTATTAGTGATGGACTCCGTTATGTACGAATTAGTGATCGAAGAAGAAATTACATTAACCCAGATCGAAAACTATTCGGAAATTGAAAAGCTGATGTTGTTAATGTCCAAAGTAATGCTTTAAAAAAGTACCCTTCGTATCGATCGAACATTACCCATTTATTAAATTGTGTTTAAATTACAGTCGAATTTCGAAGAGACGTTTTTAGAAGACGTATCGAGTATTTTGTTACCATTTCTGAATCGATGCGAATCTCTGTTTCCGAATTCTCGAGATATGATCATAGACGAATACTTTAAACGTTTGAGCGAACATGATCTGAGTTTGCCTCTCATCGTAAGTGGTATTTTTTAATGGCAAAATACCAAAAAAATATCTAACTAATGTTCTCATTAAATAACAGTTTTTCAATTACGTCGCCGAAAACGACGAAGTCGACGTCATGTTCAGCGATAAAAGAAAATTAGAGCTGGCTTTATTGAGCGTTTACTCGTGCAAAAGACTCGATCAGATTGATTTGGCTGATAGAATAGTTCGAAGTCTACCCCACGTCGGTGTCACCGATAATAAGTAAGATAACTTGTAATGTGCTAAAAATATTCGTTCATTATCTTGGATATGTCTTGGGTCTGAACTTTTTTCTTCATTTTCAAGATTTTAAAATTCTTTTTTCTATTGGTTTCCTATTTTTAAAAATATTTTCCAGTTTTTCAAAACATCCTTTAATTTTTTTAATGGTATTTTTCCCCATTTTTTTCTTTTTTTCGGCATTATTTAATACTTTTAGATTTTTTTTTGTATTTTTAATTTTTTTTCAAAACATACCTAATTACCTACCTTAATTTTTTTGAATGATTTCCTTTCATTTTTTCTTTTTTTTGTCATACTGATTTTTTCAGTAATTTTGAAAATTAGAGAAGGAAAAAGTTATGAATATCTTACATTTTGTTCAATTTTTCTCTTCATTTTCATCATTTTTCAATACTTTTTTCCATATTATCTCTTATTTTATGAAAATCTTTCCCCATTTATTCAAAACATACCCAATTTTTTTGAATAATATTTTTTTCCAAAATTTTAAAATACTTTTTACAATTTTTTTCGTATTTTTTAAAAAAAAATTTCCAAGATACATTTTAATCAAACATTTTTCCAAGTTTTTTCAAGTCTCTTGAAATGAGAAAAAATTGGAAAAAGTATAAAGAAATGTCGAAAAAAAAAGAAAAAATTTTTAAAATATATTCAAGTTCATTGACATTTTAATAAGAAGTTAAGAAGTTGGATAAACATTCTCTCGTCTTTAAAGTACCTACCTATATTTGAACATACCCATGATCCGAGGTTTTTACTCTAAAAATTTTTTCAATGTGTATTATAACGAATATTTTTTCTAAATTACAGTAATCTCGATTTCGAAGAATTATTCGTCCTTAATTCGAGAGTGAACGAGTTACAATACGAGTTGGAAATTTTACAAAAACTCAATACCTATGGAATCGAAAGAGATGTGCAGACTTTGCATCAGAACAAACCTAACGAAGAATTCCAAAAAAAAACTTTGACTGATATGGTGATAGCTAAATTAAACAGGTATCTATAATTAAACTCTGAATTATTTGTTTGGAAAATAGTTCTTTTCTGAGCCAATTTTTGTGATTTTACCAGAACCAGCAGCAGAGGAATTAATAAAAAAGACATGTACGAATTATTAGAGGATATGGAATACGTTCAACAATTCTTCGTATCTTTACAAGACCAAACCTATTTAAGGGTAAATCGCTTCTCGTTATGGATTATTTTTTCCAGAAATTAAAATAATACCATTATACGAAATATTATTTTCTGTGTTCCAGATATTCGCATACACAATGCTAACGTCTAGTCGAAATGATTGCATAGAAGATTACGCTCCTCTGGTGCTCACTTGTTCATTAACTCAAAGGTATAAACCTCCTGGTCATAGAATTGGTTACGAAGAAAGTGTGGCCATTGTAATCGAAGCAGCTCAGTATTACTTCAATATTGCCTCATCTTATGATGACCTTTGCATCGATTTTGCCAAGTAATATTTTCATCTGTTTGCTAATCAATGAGATTTTCCCCAAAAATAATAATGATAAATTATCACATTTAGATCCTGCCTGTCTCTGATCGATTTCCACACCGATATCGAAAAAGAAAAGAAACTAATTAACGCGTTACGTGAATTGAACGCGTTTGATGTTTTTATACCTCCTTTGAAAAGTATGTTGGTAAATTATTCCACGAATTGGGTATTTTTCGATTCATCGATCACGATTTAAATTCTGTTCGCAGTTCGAATGAGTGTGGATAAGATACGAATTATCGAAAAAGTCTTGAAGCAGAAACCAAGCTCGTATAAGAATATTGATAAACTGATTTCGCTGGCTAATAATCTAGATCTCGATCGAAACCATGGAAAATCTTTAGAATACGAAGTATTGAATTGCGCTATCGACGTTGCTTTTCAGGTACGAAAATTGGAGATTAAATTTAAGGCTGTTTTGCAATGTCTGGATAATATTTTTACTCAATTTTGATTCCAGCTGAAAGATTTTATTTGGTGTTCGAAGATAGTGAGTCGTCTGATCGAAAGTAATCACCCTTGTTGGGAGGTTTGCAAACGATTATGCGAAAGTGAAGATTACGAAGATTTAGAAACGAAGCAGAATTTGATTAAATTCGCCATTTTGCAATGTAGTGATAAAGAATTAAGTATTTTGGTCGAATTGAGGTAAAAATTGAAGAAAATTTCCCTCTTTTCTCATTAAAATGCTGAAATGACGAATGATTGTGATTTTGACATTCGCAGGAATGAAATCGAACGTAAAATACTACGCGAGAAATTGCAAAACAGCGTTCTACAAATGCAGTCCGAAAATACCAGCGAAACAGATCGCGAAGGAGTAAAAACGTCGACGAAAAGTGAACCAGCGAAGAGAACTCTTCGTAGTATCGATAGCTTACAAAATCTCGTATCTATTTCATCATTGACAAATATGTTGCAAACTTCGTCATCGAACGTTTTGAATGCTGATTTTTGGAAAAACACGTTCAGCTTTAGGTATAGAAATAAGATTTTATGGAATTTTTTCTTGAAGAATTCGAATTTTTATGGTGTATTTTTTTCCACAGACCGGATTCAGAACGTGATGAAATTGGCCCCAAGCAGAACACCGATTTTAATAAATTAGCATTTCCGGATTTCTATAGAAGTCTCCACGAACACACAGGATGCACTTGTACACCTGGGCATACGTCGATTGATAACGAAAAACATGTTTTACAATTACTATTGCGATATAATTTACTGTCAAGTGGTAAATATTCGGATGATGATATGTCGAAAATCGATTTCAATGATGGTAAATTTTTTTGAGAATTATTTAAATCTTTCTGCTTGAAATTCGAAAATTTTATTTTTTATTTTTTTATGTTCCAGTGATAGCTCAATTGGCAGTAACTTTATATCCAAATGACTGTGTGACCAGTTTATGTCTAATGCTGTTGTTAAATGATGAAACTTACAGTGAAAAAGTCCTCAACTCGTTTCCACCTACTGATTCGGTTGAAAAATTCGCCTTATATTATTATTGCTTGAAAGTAGCCTCGACTTGTGGCCAAATTGAAGATTTAAAGCTTACTAAATCACCCTCCCAAGTAAATATATTCGAGGATTGATTGATCATTAAATCGGCTGGATTTTTAATTCGATTTTTTTTTTCAGATCGTTTCCAAAGTATTGTCATTGGGTGAAGGATCCAAATCGAAATATTTCAAATTGGTGAAAAAATATTTAGCAAATGTTGAAAAAAGACGAGGTATTTGTAAACTTCGCGATTTGGGATGTGGAATTGATTCAGTTAGATTTTTCAACGACGATGAGTATCGAGTTGATTCTATTCTCGGGGTTGCGATGTAAGAAATTATGACCCTATTTTGACTAATTTCTTTATGGATTATTTTCAATATATTTTTTATGATTATTAAAGGTACGAAGAAAAAGATAAATTAGACTTGGCTCTTTCGTTGGGTGACGAATATGGTGTTACGAGAGAAGACGTCGTATTGAGCCACATAACGTCGTTATTCTTATCACGAAATATTACTTTGTTGACTGAACGACTCAAAGAACCCAGAGTACTGGAAATACTGAAAAAGAAATCAACCTATGTTACCAAAAGGTACATTTTGTCATATTTCATCATCGTGATTCGTGATTCGATTAGAAAATTTTTTGATCATTTTTCACTGTTTATTTTGACAGAATCGTGTCAGATATTTACGAAGGTTTGTACGGATGTGATCATCAGATTCTCCTGCTTTACTACGCTTTGCTAAATCAAGTCGCTGAAAATGAGGTGATCCATCATCTCAAACCTAAAGATCACATGAAGATGTTACGAAAATTAAAAAATTCCAAAAGTAATATTTTTTTGGAAAAATATTTCAAAATAAGTGTTATTTTTTGTAATATCTCGATGGTTTTTTTTCAGCTATCGATTATAAACTATTAACGAGCGAACCTCCTAAATTAATCGAGGCTGTGATGCCTTCTGTGTTTAATAACGAAACGTCCCAAGTGGCCAATTTACTTTTTTCTTTGCCCGAAGAAATAAAACAACGAGCTAATTTCGAAGATGTGCTGGAAAAAATATCTGAAAAGATTTTTTTCAATGGGGTAAGATTTTAAATAAATCAATAGAAAAATATTTAGCGAATGTATCTAAATTACTCAAATTGTACTGTTTTTTTTTTAGCCAGCAACTTTATCATACACTCAACGATTTGAATTATGCTACCCATATCTGGAGAAAATTTCCGAAGATAAAATGAGCCAGTTAATGGAGAAATTTTTCTTTTCGAAATACAGCTGTGAAAATATCGAAGCTGATGAAAAAAGAGAATTACTCAATACAGCTGTTCATTTCCTTTCCACTAAATTAGAATCGTAAGTTGGCAGTTACAAAAAAATGTGTTCCTGATCTGTATTTTTTTTTATTGGATTAGAATTTAATTTAATTGAATTTTTTCAGGTATACTTCTGTAATCGAGTATTTGAAAAATTATTCTAAACAGTATTCGAAAATTGACGAATTGAATGAGATATGTACAGCTATCGATATCAATGATTCGTATCTAAAGTGAGCGTCACAATTACTCGTCTCATTTATTGGTTTTTAGATGACGTTGATTTCATTTTGATTTTTAAACAAATTTTCTTCAGAGAATTGCAAGCTGTTTTAATTCTCGATCAAGAAGCAGAACTGAAGAAAATCATTTTAAAAATGGTTCTCGATTCGTCCGTCTCAGCAGATGTGATAAAAGTGATTTTAGAATTCGTTCGAATGGATTCGTTGACAGATATTATTACGGAGATGTTGAATAGCGAATTAAACAAGTAATTTGAAAATTTATTTTTAATAAAGGTACGAGAAATGTATTATAATGTTTGATTCCCTTTGCAGAAATACAGTCGAACCGTTAGTTTATCGAATTGAAAATTGTCTAGAGGATAATGAATACGAAAAATGTTGGTGTTCGCCTCTCAAATGGTTCCTAAATGATAAAGAGATCTCCGACAGCTCTAGGAATAAAATTGAAAATATCCTATCTGTAAGTATAAGACAAATTTTGCATGGAAACAAAAAATTTCTGAAACATGAATATGCCTTAAGGATTTTTCTTTTTCCGAGCAATTTTCATTAATTTAAAAAAAAACCTCTTTTAATAACTTGAAATATAAGTACCTATAAAGATGACTTTTTATTTTAATATCAAATATTTGAGCCATTTTTTTTTAATTTCAAAATTTCTTGACAGTAAAATTTTGATTGTTTGAAAATTAATAATAAATTTGATATATCTGTAACTTTTCGATATTTTATCAGGCAGAAAACAAAAAAAATTAATATTTATCTGTTACTTTTCCATTTTTTTGAGAATATTTTAAAAATTATTGTAGTAAGTAATTGATTGTCTCTAGGATTCAAAGAACGCCCCAAGCTGCTTGCGAACAGTCTCGGAGGGGAGGGGATTATAAAATCGTCTCAGACTGTTTGCATGATTTTAAATTTTTTCCATCGATGACTTTTTGTTAAAAGTCAGATATTCAAAAAAAAATTTCAATTTTCAATTTTGCTAAGCAATATTATAATGAATTGAAATTTCTATATTTTTTCAGACTTTAAAAAACAAAAATTTGCTAAAATTTTTCCAATTTTTTTGTAGTCAAATAAAATGTCATTATGTCAGTGGTCTCTAAAATTTGTTCCCCTGTTTTGTAGAAGTCCCCCCCCCTCCCCCTTTTTATCCATGTTAAAGAGATATTTCCATTTCACATCGTCATTTTGTTCTTGTTACAGATTTTAGACCAATCCGAAGACGATATTTATAAAACAATAGAGTTGTTACACGAAACTAGACTCATATTAAGAGAATGGAGCGCCGTCCAATCTTCCGTGACACTTTTCGATCTTTCATCCGAATCGAACAGGTTGAAGTTGATTAAAGAATTAATAAAACGAGCTACGTCGTTCGTGCAAATTAAAAGTTTACATAAATTGTTGCTCTTTTGGCCAAATTTTGCTGAAACGAGTGATTTGTAAGTGAATTGATTTTTTTTCAAGAAATGGTTCCTAGAATGGGATATTTATCGTGATTATTTTTTTTTTGTAGAAAAAGTGATCCTTGGATGATCTTATTAGAGAAGATTTTACAACAGGGTACGCTTCACGATACCGAAGAAATGAAAATGATCGAAAAAATAATCTCAAAACGGAATCCAACAACTGAAGTAAAAAGTTTTTCACAATGGAGTATTTTTCTTCACCGAAAAATTGATTATAAATGTACTTTTTTTTATTTGTTTCAGGTAAAACGATCATTTTTCGAGCATATTACGTGTTTACCTCATAACGACGTATTATTAGTGTGGTTTTGTATCTTAACCAAAGACGAACTCCTCGTCCAGTCAGTAAATTGTTACATAGAGGAGTTAAGAGAGGTGAATTTTGTTTTCATTGATTTTTAGCCCCCCCCCCTCCCTCCTTCCACTGACCTGCATAAATAATTACCTTTTTTTATTTTTTTTTTACAGACTGGCAGAATGCCGAAAATAATTGAAACCCATTTGAGACAACTGCATCTCTAATGACGTTTGGGTTGACTCTAATCCGAGCTTTTTATCGTATACTAAATTATTAACTTATATATAGGTGGTATGCGTCCTAAAATTACCATTTTTAAATTATTTTTCAGAGTGTTAAAATTTTTTGTTTATTATTCTTTTTCTAAAAACTGAGATTTTTTATTTGATTGTGTTATCGTATTTTTTAATGGAATGTTAGCGTTTTTTTTTTCTTTGTAATTTTAATGAGAGTATTGTTATTCTGATGCGTTGTGAAGTTATAAACGATAATAAATGATTTCCAAATGAGACAGTTTTATATCACTGGTCGAAGATTAGAGGTGAATTGTTAGTGTGGGTGAATTGGACCATGTTTGGACTCTTCGGAAACTTTTAAGAATGCTCCAGTTCCGGATCACCCGGGAACAGTCCCCAGTGATTGAAAAATGCCCCGGACTGCTTGTGGACATTTGAACGTTCAAAAAATCGTCCACTATTCAGACAGTCTAGAGTCTGGACTCTTCGAGAAATCTTGAAAAAAAAAAACAGATTTATTCCAATTTTCAAGATTGCGGAGCAAATATTTTATGGCTTGAAATGTTATTACATTTATAACCAGATGTAGCAATTGAATTCAATATCTTTTGTTAAATAATTTGTCAGAATAGAAAAAATCTTACCGAAAGAGTCACTGGTCTTCAAAAGTCCATTTTCGAGAAGTTGAATTTTCAAAATTGCTGAAAAATTACGCATTTTTGGTAAATTTGTCATTTTTGTTACACCTGAAAGAATTTTAATGGTTGTTCGAATTTCAGACCAATTTAATCGCGGTCAACTTAAGTTAAAGCAATACAATTTTAGACCTATTAGACTTCAATTAGATTATTTTGGATTTTTCCTTAAATTTTTTCGGTCCAGCCTTCGTCTTTTAAAATTTACAAAAGCACAATTTTCCGAAATTCGCAACTTTGGGTTACAATCTTTAGGTATTTTTTTCAGGAAAAAAATTGTCAGCCAAAAAATAAGATTTTCAACTCAAAGGTGCAATTTTTAGAAAATTATGTTTTAATTGATCGAATAGATCACCCCATATTCAAAATTTCAGGTGCTAAAGTTCATTTCTCGAATTTTGGCAATTTTTTTCAAGACGTTGCGAAGCCCTAGAAAATTTTCTGTCAAGAAATATGGATTTGAACTTGTATAATTATAAATTTAATCGCTCAAATAGGTCACTAATATGGGTAATTTATGACTGTAAGTGCTGAAGTTCATATAGACCATTTTTGGAGGGGTTTTCTCCAGTACCAGAAAATATGTACCCAGAGGCGGTTCGAACACAAATGTTTGGGGGGGGGGGGGGGGGGTATGAGGTTCAAAAATGCTGACTAAAAAATTCAAAAATGCCGACTAAAAAATTCAAAATGCAGACTAAAAAATTCAAAATTGCCGAATAAGAATTCAAAAATTCGAGAATTTTTTGCAAAAACAATGCGAAGCAACATCATGAACAGGGAAAAACACAATTTTTAGAGATCAACGTAACAAAAACTTGAAAAGTAACTCATGTTCAGGTCAGTTTTTAATCTTGCTCACGCCTGGAAATTATTCCTTGGGTTTTCGAATATATTTCCATTGTTAAAAGCCATTCTTGCTCGTCCCTGCTCATGAACAACAAAATTTCTTGCATGAAAAAATAAACGACTCAATCCTGATCATGCCTGAATTTTTCCCTCGGTAAATTCATTGTACGTATAGTTGAAAAACCCAATGGAAGTTCTTTAGTCTACTTGATTTAGAAAATTATAGTTTCAATATGAACATGAGAGAAATAAATTTGGCCCGAGCGAAGCGAGGGCGAAAAATTTTGAAGACCTTAAATTCAAAATGCCATAAAACAATGTTTTAAATTAATTAACTTGAATAAAAAATCGGCCAACTTTCCTCAAAAATTATTTGAGAAGAAATACAATAAGGCCGAGCGTAGCGAGGCCGAAGCTTTTGAAAAATTTGATTTCCAAACATCGAAAATCAGTTTTAAGGGCATAGTTCCCATAATATTTTGCCTATTCGTTTTCCTGACTTTTACATTAGTCTTATGGGACGTTATGAAATATTAGTTTGCGGGTAACGAGATGGATGAAATCGACTCAAATCTGGAATTCTGACATTTTCAAAATGATATCTACAATCGTACGCATGGTTTTCCCGTTACATTTGATATTTTATGAAAAAAATGAATTAGAAAATCATTGAATTTTTTTGGAAAAATCCAGTGATTTTTCTAATTATTTTTTTTCGTAAAATATGAGATGTAACGAGAAAACCATGCGTACGATTGTAGATATCATCTTGAAAATGTCAGAATTCTAAATTTGAGTCGATTTCATCCATCTCGTTACCCGCAAACTAATATTTCATAACGTCCCATAAGACTAATGTAAAAGTCAGGAAAACGAATAGGCAAAATATTATGGGAACTATGCCCTTGATGAGAAATAATTTGATAAAATTAGTTGGAATAATTTTGAGGAAAAATGCGAAAAAAATCATTTTTGTAGTATTTGGATTGATTGTTTTGAAATTATAAAAGGAAAAAAATTCAATAAGGCCGAGTGCAGCGAGGCCGAAATTTTTGAAAAATTTTGCTTTGGGAGTAAGTAATTTTAGAATTGGATTGTAATTTTTGGAAAGAAGACAGAAAACTTGAAATTTTAAAAGGCTCAGTTTTTCATTAGTTAGTATGCTCCAAAATTTCCAAACGTTTTTTTTATTTGCCGAAATTTCCAAGATTTTGCCGAATTACTTGAAATCTCCGAAATTTTGCCGATTTGCCGACTGGAAATCGCCTGGGGGTATTATACCCCCCCCCCCAATACCCCCCATCGCGCCGCCCCTGTATGTACTTACCAAAATTTTTGGAGACTCTGAAACGTCTCTAAACTGCTTCCAATCGATTCGGAAGGTCGAAAATAGGGTATACCTAATTCCAACTTTTTTCATTGATTAGATTAGATTTTCATATTTTGCAGGGCGATGAGGTACCTACCTAATTTTAAGATTTCAAAAATTCTCCAAATTTTGAGAAATGCACTTCAGCCCCTGAAATTTAGAATGTGGGGTTCTTTTATGATGTACTTTTTTATTTTTGTTTCGGCTTTGGGTCATCCCCCTTGTTATTTAGAAATTGAGTACTTGAATATTTACGAATTTTTTTGAGCAAAAACATGTACCTACACGAAAATAATTTGGGAGAATAATTCAACATTGGCGGGATGGGGCTTGAGTTCCCCCATAGCCCCTCTATCACCGCCTATGGATCATATTACAAATTTTCGAGGTCATTCCGACCGATTCGTTGCTATTTATGTTAGAAGCTCCGAATGAAATGAAATACCTTCGTGATAGTACTACGTAGATTATTGATATTATTTCCAAATGATGAAATTAGTTGATTTCAAATTGATTTTTTTAAAATCAAAGGCACATAGTGGTACTTGATATGGGATCCTAAGACCTATCTTTAGCTTTATATAAATCAATTAAACATACCTACTAAAATGAATTCATACTTAGTATGTTCTTCATGAACCGAAATGAAGAATTTTTTTAATTTCTCTATTTAACAGTAATACCTAATGATTTTTAAAAATTTCTGATTAATTAATTTCATTACTTAATTACTTATTTAGAAATTTTTGGTATCTATTTGCAATTTGTAAATTTCATTTTAAATTATCATCATAGGTATTCATCATGATAATTTTCTGAAAGTTGTTCCTGTAATATTTTTCATCGTAGAGCAAAGTACTTAAGTACACGTCACGTCGTCAAGTTACTGCCCATTTTTTGAGATTCAATGTATAGTTTTCACAAATAGTCTACTAAATTTCGTTTTGTTAATGACAAATCAGTGCAACTCTTTCGCTAACCTTGCAATACGGTACGTTGTATATTCGAATTAATAATTCATAATTATTTACCTACCAACTTTTGCGAATAGCAGATGGGGTGAAAATTCGAGAAGCTGCTCGAGCTTTGTCTAAAATGATGGTTGGGTAGTATTGGATGATCAAAGAGGTAGAAGAGATAAAGGTGACGAAAGATACATATTTTATTTACGGCAAACTGGTTAGGCAATTTTATTAACGTCAGTGAAATAATCGCCCAGCTCGTAGGTATTAGGTACGCAGGGGTTGTAAATCCCATTGCAGAAATGAAATGAAATTCGCGATTGGATTTTGACGACCCCCTAGTATACATAAGTACTTTTTATCATCGAACATATTTTAAGAATTGAGCTTGTAAGATCAGTTTTTTTGAGGGGTATAAAAATTTTCCAAAATTTATCTAAAAGACGTTATTTTTTTTGAAAGAAAAAAGTACTAAGTACTGTAATTGCCAGTTGAACAACGCTTATTCAACCAAACGGGTTTGAATGTAGATAGGTAATCGGCGCATACATTTTGCATCTGCTCAACGTACCTACCCGATATACCTACCTACCTACCTCGTCCACAATGGTGCAATCTTGGTAGGAATATTCCTTACCAGCTCATTTTACTGGATTCTACATCGTATTGTTTGTAAAAATAAAAAAAATAGAAAATTTTTTTGAGAATTTTTGAGAATTTTTGATTTTTTTTGCCTTTTTTAAAAGCCATTTTTCAACACGTTTAAAGTCGAGTAATCGAACTGGCGATATTTTTATCGGATTCTACGTGAAATTGTATAGAAGGATCAATCACTAACTCAAAACTCGTTTTTTTGGACAATGCCCCCGTTTCGTATGCGGCGTCACATCTATTATAGAGAAATAAAAATTGGATAAAAATTTTTCAACTAAATGGTAATCCATCAACCATTTTTTTTAGATAATGAAGTTTGCGTATGGAAAATTTCTTTTACCATTTTGCTTACTGATGGTAGCCGAGGGAAGAATAATAATGAAAAAAAAAAAAAAAATAGAAATGGTAACACATAATTATTTCATTCCACAATATGAATATATTACAATTTTATTTATAAAAGTTCCTACTTCTAGCAAAGTATCACACAGAGTACAGCGAACTGCTTAGTACAGTATTTATTGACAATGGAAGATTTGTAACCGAAATTCCTCTGGAATCTGATCATACACTCAGGATCGACAAATTGAAGAAAGTGTGCGGACCTAATATTATAGGATTGATGGTTAAATCCACCGGACACAAGACTCCAATATATTATGAGAAGTTGTATCTGGATGATATTAAATGGGAATTTTTCGAGACCTATAAGTGTATATGTCCACTTTCCACTACGACTTCTACCACGCTTTCTACACTTCCCATACCTTCCACTATGAAAATTCTAGTAAGTTCTGCTTTTCACATGTGACTAATTGTTGTGAACTGGGGTGGTGTGCAATGATAAGCAGACCTCCCTTTTATGTAATTTAACATGGTAACAATTTCTAATTTCCTTGAAACACGAATTCATAAATTGGGATTGTTTATGGGAGTCCTTAAGGTACCTTGCGAAGTACCTTAAGGACTTCTTAATCTTAAGAGGTGTTGTGTAATAATGACCTTAGGCCTTAGGGCAATGGGCTGTTCACGCTCACATAAGGTCTGCAGAATACATCCATGTTCAAGATAAGACCATTCATTTTGAAAAAGTTTTCATTAGTCTAGTGGAAAAGTGCATTTTTGCATTTCTTGAGAACAACTAGCAGGCAATCGAAATTGTATTCTTTTGATGGAAATATCCTTCACTTATACAAAAATTTGAATTAATCATGTATTTACTTGGAGTAATTTTGAAAAAAATATTGGCATTTTTTAAATAAAACCCGAAAATTTGTATCAATTAAGTACTTGAACACAGAATTTTACGAAAATGTTTCATATTTTTCAATATGAATTGTCATATGTTCATTACTACTTTCCCCCGCGCCCCGCCATTTTTGACTATTTTCAAAAAAATTAATTTAGATAAAATTTTCACTTGCCTGAAAAATTTCTGAGCTTAAATTCAGCAAAACGTGCAGGCCATAATTGCTATCTGGTACAGTGTAATGGAAAAACCTGACGAAACACGCCTAGGCAGCATTCATCAAATTTTAGTATTCATGCTTGATTTCACCACATTCATGACCTCTTTCTAGAGCAGTGGCGTCGACAGAATGGAAAATTGGGGGGGCACAAAAGGGGCCATGTGTTGGACAACTTTCTGCTTTTTCGAAGTGCAAAAGGGGGACTGACTTTTTTCACCTGCTAAAAATGGGGAGGTGGTAAAAAGGGAGCATTCTTCCGCACTTTCGTCTCAATTAAATTAAAGAAGTGTTATTTTGTTTGTGCCCGAGCGAAGCGAGGGCGAAATTTTGAAAAAATTGGATTTTAATTGCCTTAAAAATACGTTTTTTCATGTTTTAATGCTTTGAAAATCCCTATTTGATGTAACTGTAACGTAAATTTATAAACACAACATGAATTGGGGGGCCAAGCGGGGGCCAGAACTTTTTCCGGGGGGGCCTGGCCCCCCCGGCCCTCCCTTGACGACGCCTCTGTTCTAGAGCCTTGTAGGTCTAAGTACTTCAAACACCGAAATTAACTTCTGTATAGACTCATCTGACATCGCGACTGGTTTATTTTCGACCATAATTACAAAAATATGCTTTAAAATCAAAAATTAAGCAAAAGTTAGGCAAAAAATCAAAAATCTACCAGTTTGTGACATGAAAAATATTACTTTTTTGTGACACTGCAAACTTGAACATTTGATTATGCTTTTACTTCGTCGCCACTGGTAGTGGTGTGTACTCGCGTAGTGTGCAATGCTACTCAGATAATGGTAACACAGTATTAGTGATGTTTAAAGTACCTATCAAAAATTTCGGTATTAGAAAGAAGGTTAGAAAACTACAAAGTTTTATTATTTTTGTTACTTCATATTGAACTCCAGAATATTTCCCAATGCTTTCTTAAACGTGTCTCCAATTTGCTCTGTTCATTAATGAGTTTCTACTTTTTAATGTACTTTCAGCAAAGAATGAAATCGACTAATGATGTTCAAGGATTGTTAGAAAAAATTAATTTACTTGAACAAAAGTACAGTTCACTAGAACAGAAAATAATACGAAAGGACATAGAGAATGAACAGAAAGAAGAAATATCAAAGATAAACGAAATACAACTTCAAACATCAGTCAAGGATTTGCAATTACAGATGGGATTAGCAAATCTGGGTGAGGCTGCACGTCTAATTCTTATGAATGATACGGGACATCCTATACACTCTCAGTCAGATGAAATTTCCGACGTTCAAGATTTGATGCACTTTCTCAGAGACAAACGAAACCAAGTCTCTCACCAGTTCAAAAATATGAGAGATAACCCAGACTATTATCTTGTATTATATAAGGAAATTATAAAAGTAGCACATGCCTATCGTTATTTGGTCTGTGTCGGGGAAAAAGAAACCGCCGAAAAACATCTGAGTAGACGAAAAATTGACGATTTAATTCGACTGAAGAAAAATTTTGTAATGAATGGAAGAAGTATTGCAAAAAGGTTAAGGCCCGATCTAAAAAAGGCGTTGAAAAAAATAATCGAAATCGCTGATGGAACTTTTGATGAAAGATAAATTCTATCAAGAAAATAACAATAATTTCACGACCGTCTTACTTCTTCCACGGTATATCTCATCCACAGTTGGTTGTCGAAGTGTGCGAAGCTCTCCCAAGCAAATAGAAGCTTGTGATTAAAAACACCTGAATCGGTTTAGTATTATATATATTTTTAGTAAACTGTTTCGCTTTCGATTAGCTGTAAAAAGTGTTTTCTATTTCATTTTTTAAAATACGTAATCAATAATTTGTGAATACAGTGTTTTCCCCAGACTCTATTTTTGGTCTCAAATTTTCTCAACTATACTTTTTCGAAAAATTTCCAACCATTTTTCCGAAAAAAAATTCGTGCTTCTTTGACTTAGAATCTTTTAAGGAAATCCTCAACGACCACCACTCCGAGAAAAATTAAACAATTTTTGAAATCCATTCGAGATTGCCACTATTAAGTTCCCTAATAAAGGAGGACAAATATTCAATTATTTGGCTTGGAAACCCATCATTTTGAACCATAAAGATGAGGTATTGCTGTAACGGCGATTGGCTAAACCATGGCTGAGCCGAGTGCTCAAACGGTGGCGGCTGGTGGCGGCTCAGCCGTAATTTATACGGCTGGCGGCGGCTTGAAAATTTCGAGAAAATTGGCTGCAGCGGCAGCGCGGCTCGGCGGCGCAGGCCTCTAAAACTCACCAAGGTCATTCTTGGAATCAGCTGAATTGGGCACATTGGAAAAAATTTTCTTCAGAGCAGGCTGTAGGTAGTGTAGGTAAATTCGGCTTCAAAGTCTTGACGTCACAATTGATACTTCAAAAGGGGGAAAATGTTAAAAAATGTATTAAACTCCACAATTTTTTGAAATTTGGATAGAGAATGGCTATATTAAGGTCAATCAAAGGACAATTTTAAAACAAAATTCAAAAAATTTAACTTTCTTGGTTTTCCAAACTGATTTTGCGAATAATTTTATTTTTTTGCAGTCTTCTTCAGCGTTATTTTAATCCAGTATCAAATTTCGAAAAGAACTTCCCAGGAAGCATTTTGGTGGCTGGCAACTTTTTCAATGTTATTGAAAAATTCAAACTCACTGGGGGCATACGTGAAGATTTATTCGATCCAAAAGCATTGAAATTGAAGAAAACTGTGGAAAGTGCCAGGAAAGACAATTATAACCATTTCTTTTAGGCCTTTGATAAGTCATGATATCGAGCGTTTAATTTCTTCAAGATGCTATTTTGATTATTTAAATCTATCGTTTATTGTATCAAAAATTGCCAATATGAGAATTTTTCAATTTTTTTTTATCGAGAAGAAAACGAGAAATATTTTATGGTTTGAAATGTTATTACATTTATAACCAGACGTAGCAATTGAATTCAATATCTTTTGTTAAATAATTTGTCAGAATAGAAAAAATCTTACCGAAAGAGTCACTGGTCTTCAAAAGTCCATTTTCGAGAAGTTGAATTTTCAAAATTGCTCTTTGGTAAATTTGTCATTTTTGTTACATCTGAAAGAATTTTAATGGTTGTTCGAATTTCATCCAAAATTTCAGGTGCTAAAGTTCATTTCTCGAATTTTGGCAATTTTTTCAAGACGTTGCGAAGCCCTAGAAAATTTTCTGTCAAGAAATATGGATTTGAATTCGTATAATTATGAATTTAATCGATCAAACAGGTCACTAATATGGGTAATTTATGACTATAAGTGCTGAAGTTCATATAGACCATTTTTGGAGGGGTTTTCTCCAGTACCAGAAAATATGTACCTACCAAAATTTTTGGAGACTCCAAAACGTCTCTAAACTGATTCCAGTCGATTCGGAAGGTCGAAAATAGGGTATGTGATTCCAACTTTTTTCATTGATTAGATTAGATTTTCATATTTTGCAGGGCGATGAGGTACCTACCTAATTTTAAAATTTCAAAAAATCTCCAAAGTTTGAGAAATGCACTTCAGCCCCATGAAATTTAGAATGTGGGGTTCGTTTATGATGTACTTTTTTATTTTTGTTTCGACTTTGGGTCACCCCCCTTGTTATTTAGAAATTGATATTTTTCATCGTAGAGCAAAGTACTTACGTACACGTTACGTCGTCAAGTTACTGCTCATTTTTTGAGATGCAGTGTATAGTTTTCACAAATAGTCTACTAAATTTCGTTTTGTTAATGACAAATCAGTGCAACTCTCTTCGCTAACCTTGCAATACGGTACGTTGTATATTCGAATTAATAATTCATAATTATTTACCTACCAACTTTTGCGAATAGCAGATGGGGTGAAAATTCGGAAAGCTGCTCGAGCTTTGTCTAAAATGATGGTTGAGTAGTATTGGATGATCAAAAAGGTAGAAGAGATAAAGGTGACGAATGATACATATTTTATTTACGGCAAACTGGGTAGGCAATTTTATTAACGTTGGTGAAATAATCGCCCAGCTCGCTCGTAGGTATTAGGTACGTAGGGGTTAGTGGGTGGTTTAAACTCTTTGCAGACAGTCTCGACCTTTCGAAAAATCACCTAAACTAGACGAACAGTCTAAACTCTTCGAAAAATCTTGAAAGATTTTTTCCAATTTTCGAGAGTGCTTAGCAAATATTTTGTGGGTTGAAATGTTATGATCAGATACGGCGATTGAATTCGATTTTTGTTTTGTTTAATATTTGGTCAGATTTGAAAAAATTTCACCGAAAAAGTCTTTAAAAAGTTCATTTTCAAGAAGTTAGATCTTCACTGAAAAATTACGTAGGTACATCTGAAAAATTTGTGAATTTCAGACCAATTTAATATTACGTATTTAGCTAAGGCTAAGACTGTAATCGAATTTATGATTAAACCAAGCGTGGTGAAATTTGAACCGAGGTTAGATTGGGTTATTTGAATTTTAGACCAATCTATCTGCGGTCAACTTCGATCAAGTAACAAACATTAAACATATTTTGAAATTTTTCCACCGAGGCTTCGTTAAAGAAAGAAACACTGAACAAAAATGTTTATTTTCAACCCTCCAAAAATTTTTCCACCGCCATCATTACGATATTTTTTTCCAACTCTATAGAAATTATTCACCCACCCTCATCTCAATGAAACCCAGTCAGTTTCAAAACGTTTAGAAGAAGAAACTGATGCAATGCAATTTTGAAAAATACGAATTATATTTTATTCAAAAAATAAAATTTTTGATCTTGAGAGAAGACGAAAATTTTGGTAGGTACAAAATGAATTTTGAAACCTAAAATTTCATTACTTATTTTTTCCAAAATTTCAATCAACCTGAGAAATAGTCCAGGAATAATAGAAAAATTTTCACGCGAACCTTAAAAAAATTAGAGGAAAGCTGAATTTCACATTATTTGTTCAGAATGGCCTCCCAAACATACTCCTAATTTGTGCACCCCGCAACTTGTCCGCTATCCCCGCAAGAGGTCAATAACCTTTGCGGATATACGTTTTTTGACTGTAGCGCCGAAAGGAAGGATCGGAGAGCAAAAGGTGGTGAGATAAAACATATTCTACGTGAAATTTCCTACAAACTTGACCAGTTTAGTTGTTCCTAAAATGGTGGCATTCGACTTACAGTGGGGGTTAAACTTTTCAACTTTCAAAAAATTTGAAAAAATCAGTCATTTCACCTTAAGCTAAAATGGGCTCAAAAGTTGCACCCCCGCAACTTGCACACCACCCCCGCATGAGGTCAATGACCCTAGCGTGTATGCAGTTTGCAGCTATATCGCTGAAATGAAGGGTCGGAGAGGAAAAAGTCGTGGAATAAAAATTGTTCTACATTGAATTTCCTATTCACATGACCAGTCAATTGTTCTATGTTTACCAATAAACTTTTCATCGAACACATTTTTGGTTTTATATTTTCATATTCGAATGGTCAACTTGATAGCCCAGGAGTAATAGCATCAAAAAAGTGGTTGAAAAAGAAAAAATGTTAATCGAAATTTTATTGCGTCAAACGCTTCTATATGATGTCCAGAGTCTGTGGTAAAGTCGCACCGCCCCCACCCCTATTGCTTTTCGAGGGGGGTGGACCCCTTATGGGGGAGAAAATTGTTTTGCACCGATTTCGCTCAAATTCACGTGGAGGGTTATTTAGGTGTAGAAGTACTCCCTAAAAAATTGCAGCCCCCCTCGACCACAGGAGGCTGAGCCATCGCTTCCGAAAGTTGAACATTTTTGACTAAAATGACAAAAAACAGGGGTTTTCAATTATAAAACCGCCCCAAATTACTAAAAAAAATTCACTTTCTCGCGAAATATCTTTTTTGGGACAGATATGTAACGAGGAGTTCATTTTTTGCTGAAAACTCCACGATCTTTACACTTTCTATAGGGCATGGGCCGAGGGGATTAAACACTTCGAACGAAAAAGTTGATGGGCTAGTCGGATTCTTCATCTCAAAGATTTTTTTTTTGGTGATCTTTGAATTTCTTTCCTTTTTTGTACTTTCGTGCTTTTTTCATAGGTACTAAAAGACACCATGATATAAAGACCTAATTATATTCAATTGAGTATTACGAATTTTTTTAAAGTGAAACATGTACCTGTACCTAAATGAAAATTATTTGAGAGAATAATTCAACATTTGGAGGGGCTTGAGCTTCCTCCGTGCTCCCTCCATCATTCCATCTCCGCCTGTGGATAATATTACATATTTTCGGTTATCCCGACCGATTTGTCACTCTTTTCAGGGGTTTCAAATCCGGACTTATTCCAATTTTATGTAGAAACTTCGAATGAAATGAAATCCCTTCGTGATAAAGCTACGTAGATATATTGATATTATTTCTGTATGATGAAATAAGTTGATTGCAAATTGATTTTTTTTTAAGCACATACCCGTACTTGATATATGAGGGATCCTAAGACCCGCAGCCTTGAATAATCATGATCGAAAATCAATTTTTAATTAAATAGGTATATATCTACTACCTACTAGAATGAATTCATAGTAATTATGTTCTTTATGAAGCGGAATGAAGAATTTTTTCAAATAGGCAACTCTCTAATTTCTCTACTTATCAGTAAAACCTAATAATGATTTCTAAAAACTTCTGATTAATTTCATTTAGTACCTACTTGGAAATTTCTGATATCTAAGTATTTGTGATTTGCACGTATTTCATTTTAAATTATCATCTTATTCATCTTGATATATATTTTTTTAAATTGCTCCTGTAATATTTTTTATCTTGGAGCAAAGTACTTGAATACACATCACGTCGTCGAGTCAATGTTAGTTTTTTTGAGATGCGATGTAACTAGTAGGCACTCGTAGTCTACTAAATTTCGTTTTATTTTTGCAACTTCCGTCGCCAACCTTACAATACGGTAAGTTGTATTGAATATGGCGTTTGTTTTAATAATTCATAACCATTTACCAACTATTGTGATAGAATTAACTTTTTTAATAGTAGATAGTATATTATCTAATATAAGTAGTACAACTGAATGGTGTGATGGGCGAGGGGAGAGCCGTCATTCGATCAAGCATCAGAGCGTGGTTACTTTCAAGTAACTTGGTTACCTAATTTTTTTCGACTCGAATTACTTTTTGTTACCTACTATTTACTTACACCTCAAGAGTTACTTATTTTGGTTACTTCGTACCTCTCAAAAGTTTTGTTTCTCATTTCAAAGCAAAAAATATAAGTTTTCAAACCAAAAGTGTAATTTTTCCAAAGTTTCTCAACAAGCAGTCATGAATTTTTTCTAGATGAAATAAAAAATTGTGAGCTAATGTCGTAACGTCGAATGCATTCAAATTTTTCTATTTTGTGAAGTATTTCCCCAATTTTTAGCATGTAGTGGGGTCAATCGTTTGTACTAGGTTTGTGCTCGTTTGTGCTGACATTATTTTCGTTTGTGCTCCCGGCCTTCCAAGGTGGAGCGTCAGAAATGCTTTCTGAGAACCCTGGGAAATGAATCTTGATGAAAATGGTTTGCAGTGAGTGACGAGCATTTTTTTTTTCAAAGTCCACTTGATTTTGCGCTCTGAATTATTTTCAAACTGGTTTTTTCCATTTTTTAAACGCAAATTTTTCTAACTTCTCCTTCTACATTTTTTCAACAAACTTTCAAACTCTGAATTTTTTAAACTTAAAATTTTTTCATTTTTTCAACGTAAATTTTTCAAGTCTAAAATTTTTTTCTCAAAATTTTTCAAACTTCTACATTTTTTTAACGCAAATTTTCAAACTACATATGAACTTTTTTTCCTGTAAATTTTTCCAACTTCAAAACTTCTGAAACGTAAATCGGAGTCTTCTTCAGGAATATTCTGAAAAATACAATTGAAAATTATTTTTAACAACAACATCGAAAATAAAATAATGAAACATACAATAAAGACATTTATTATCATTTTTTTTATTGTATATTTCATTATTTTCAATGTATGTAGTTGTGAAAAATAATTTTCAATTGTATTTTTCAGAATATTCCTGAAGAAGACTCCGATTTACGTAGAAGTGTTGAAGTTTGAAAAATTTAGAGGGAAGAATTCACAGGAGAAAAATTTCAGAGTTTGTAAATTTTCGTTGAAAAAAATGTACAAGTTTGAAAAATTCTGAGCAAAAAATTTTGGACTTCAAAAATTTGCGTTGAAAAAATTTTGAAGTTTAAAAAATGGAAAAAACCAGTTTGAAAATAATTCAGAGCGCAAAATCAAGTGGACTTTGAAAAAAAAAAAAAAAAATGCTCGTCACTCACTGCAAACCATTTTCATCAAGATTCATTTCCGAGGGTTCTCAGAAAGCATTTCTGACGCTCCACCTTGGAAGGCCGGGAGCACAAACGAAAATAATGTCAGCACAAACGAGCACAAACCTAGCACAATCGATTGACCCCACACCCGTCTCCCAATTTTGAAAGGGCGGGGCACCATTTCAGATGCCCCGCCCAGAGGAGGGAGGGAGCACAAACGAAAATATTTGTAAATTTTCGTTGAAAAAAATGTACAAGTTTGAAAAATTCTGAGCAAAAAATTTTGGACTTAAAAAATTTGCGTTGAAAAAATTTTGAAGTTTAAAAAATGGAAAAAACCAGTTTGAAAATAATTCAGAGCGCAAAATCAAGTGGACTTTGAAAAAAAAAATGCTCGTCACTCACTGCAAACCATTTTCATCAAGATTCATTTCCCAGGGTTCTCAGAAAGCATTTCTGACGCTCCACCTTGGAAGGCCGGGAGCACAAACGAAAATAATGTCAGCACAAACGAGCACAAACCTAGCACAATCGATTGACCCCACACCCGTCTCCCAATTTTGAAAGGGCGGGGCACCATTTCAGATGCCCCGCCCAGAGGAGGGAGGGAGCACAAACGAAAATATTGTCAGCACAAACGAGCACAAACCTAGCACAATCGATTGAGCTCACAATCACCCCTTAATCTTGAATTGACGTAGCAACATTTCAGGCGCCCCGCCCTTGACCTATATTTACTTTTAGAGAGAGGAAGCGAGCACAAACGAAAATAATGCCAGCACAAACGAGCACAAACCTAGCACAATCGATTCACCCCACACTCGTCCCTCAATCACGAATGGGCGGGGCACCATTTCAAGCGCCCCGCCCAGGGTATAGAACATCTGTGAAAATCAAAAAAAGGGTCAGAATGTAAATTTTTTCAAAATGTAAAAGCAGCACAAACCTCTCCGTGAGTAGCACAAACGATTGGTACTGTTGAAATTTTTTTCAAGTTTTATTTTCAAGGTTTTTCAGAAAGCATTTCAGACGCCCCGCCCACAGAAGGGAGGGAGCACAAACGAAAATAATATCAGCACAAACCAGCACAAACCTAGTACAAACGATTGACCCCACTCCCACCCCTCTATCTTGCATGGGCGGGGCACCATTTCAATTGCCCCGCCCATAAAAGGGAGGGAGCACAAACAAAAATAATGCTAGCACAAACCAGCACAAACCTAGCACAAACGATTGACCCCACTCCCACCCCTCTATCTCGAATGGGCGGGGCACCATTTCAGGCGTCCCACCCTGACCTATATTCATTTTCGGGGAAAGGGAATGAGCACAAACGAAACTAATTCCAGCACAAACCAGCACAAACCTAGAACAAATTATTGACCCCACTCCCACTCCCCTACCTCAAATGGGCGGGCGGGTGAAATGGAGGTACTTTGCCAACACTGACAACTTAATTTGTGTAAACCACGCCTCCTACCAGCATTGCAACATAACATGTTTGCTTTGAAACGGAATTTCACCTCGTCTTACCGCGAACTGGTTTCACCTCCGTAATGTCTATAAAAGTCATCATTTTTTGCGACTTTGAAGCTTTATAACAATTTACGTATTGAACTTTTAAAAAATCACTATAAACCTTCTACAGCACACAGGTATTAAAATGAACAAAATTCAAAAATTATTGAGTCAGCCAGTTTTGAGTTTACCCGTTACAAAAAAAGGGTAGGTACTTAGTTCTTTTTTTAAGTATATAAAAAAATTTGGTGGACATGTGCTGAAATGGGCAAATATATATATGGATCGTACCAACCTTGTGAGACCCACTTAGCAAAAAGAGATCATACAGACATTGTGAGGCCCAAAACTTTAAAAATGGGCATAAATAAAGGGTCAGGTAAAAATGCCAACTTGTGTAACCAAAAAAATAGTAGAAAATGAGACGAGTCTAATGGCGCTAGCGCCTTTATGCATAAGAATGGCACATGGTTGAAGTTTTGAAGTTTTACTGTGTGCAGAGAGGCGAGGTAATTTGTATATAAAGATATACAAACGACCTTGCGAGACCCTCTGCCTACAGACTCCTGAGTATGCATACATCATGAAAAACCACTTTATATGGCATGACGTTGCGAGACCCGATTTCGGGTCTCACAAGGTAAAAACAGTCCTAATAAGGATAGCGAGGTATCCAAAATGGGTCTCGCAACACTGCAACATACCTGTATATATATATAGGTAGTAATATCCGTAGGTACATGTGAGCCACTTTGTGGGTTATTTCTGCGTACAAAGTGAGCCACCGTACTTCTCAGCCATGGCTGAGATTGAATGGGTTAATTCTACATACAAAGTGAGCCACCTGTTTTCAAAACTTCCACCAGAGTGAGCACCACTTAGAAATTGAGTCGCGAGGATGAACGCAGGCCCATTTTTTAATTGGTGATGAGTAGAATGAGGTGTACAGGTCGGAATTTTTTTACCTGTACCAAATTTGGTTATGCACAGTATTAAATTCAGGCCATCATTTTTTTGTCATTTTATCAACTTGGACAAAAATTTTTGACACCAAAAATTTTTATTTAACCTAGGCTTTTTTATCAGTGTTCAAAACCGCCAGAACCAAAACCCACCAGAACCACTTTATTTTCGATTTTTCAAATTGGAACCAGGACCAATTGGAACCGGTTCCAAGATGTGTTGAAATATTCCCAAAAAAGACCAAAACGAACCGATTCAGCAGGGAAAAAGAGAAATTCCCAATTGGGAGAACCAGAAGAAATTTTGAAGCTTGAAAATCAACAGAACCACCAGCACAAGCATAAGTATTTTTAGATAAAAACCATGACCAACAGGAACCATTTCAATAAATTTCTATTCAGTACAAGAACAACCACCACCAATTTGTGAATCGGTTCCAATTGGTTCTGAAAAAATTTTAAGCAATTGAGTAGGCACCTTTCTTTAATATTTATATGAAGTATGTAGTGTATTTCAATTTGGTGGGGGATGACGGAATGTAATATTCATTTCACATTCTCTTAATTTGGTATTTTTAATTCAATTTAACCGATCTATAGTCAGTACTTTAATTACTTTTTTGCTTTCTTTTGTTTCCTTTGGCGTTTTCCATGTCAACTCGAGCAGGTTTTGATCTTAGGTTTTCCTATTTTTCTCAAAATTTATTTACAATTTCCCCTTGATGGTGCAATTGAGGAATCATTGTCATTCGATCAAAATCCTTCAGGAGGGTGGGGGAGCCGAGAGCCCACATAATTTTCATACAATTAAGATCTTTTGTGAAACGACTGAACTTTGAAGGTTCATATCTCGAGATTGGTAAAGTCCAAGAAGAATCTGTTTACACAGTTTTGTAAAGAATTGAAAGGATATTGAAAATTTATGATCACATTGTGAAAAGTTCAAAGTTTAACATCTATGATCTATAATTAAAGTTCAACTTTCATGATGAATATAAAAGATGATGATGTAGGCCACCATTTAAAAATCTGAAAAATTACAGCAAGGAGAAATTTTCATGTTTTCAAATAATTACTTTTCAAGATGGGATCTCAACACCCCAAGGGGGAGCAGGGGATTCCAAATCTGGTTGGAATTCAAAAAATGGAAAACCCAAAGCACTTATCACATCAATTTCGAATTTTTTTCTAATTGATTGAAATTTGAAAAAATAAATTGAAAGACCGAATGGAACCGGGAGAACCGGGACCAATTGAAACGGTCTCTAATTTCGGGAACCACCACCAGAACAACGTGATGAAATTTTTCTAAACTGAGCCCAAAACCAGAACCTTTTGTAAAAAATAAAAAACCAAAACCATTTCAAGACCAGATTCACAAATTACAAAAACTGAAAATATCAGAACCAAACAGAACCGTTTCAGACAATTGTCAAAAACCAATTCAAAAACCAGAACCAAGAACCAGTTAATAACAATGCATCCGAAAACCACAACCACCACCACCAATTGAACTTCAATCGGTTTTGAACACTGTTTTTTATAACAGAAAAACTTTTCCAAAATTTGCAATAGCTTAGAAAATTTAGCAATTTTTTTTCAAAAATTTTGTTGTAGGAGTCTCATTTTTTTGCTGAGGTGGATTTTGTGTAGCTGAGAAAGAATCTACAATCAGAATTTTGATTGGTCAACTAGGAAAAAAATGAGAAAAGATTGAAAATTTTGAAAAATTTTAAAAATTTGCTAAAAATGGAATTTCGATGATTTCGGATCCAAATTTATTCCAAGTTCAAGTTTTTTCAATATCCAACTTTAAAAAATTTCCAGCTGTAAATATCTTTTAAATTAAATTTTCTCAAAATTTCTCAACTTTGATTCTTTCAACTTTATATTTTGATTAAGTATTTATTTTTATTTTCTTCTAAGTAATCCCTAACTAATTGACTTGAAAAAAATAAAACATAAAGTCAATTTTTCTTAATTCTTAGAGAACATTTTAAAATTATTGAAAAAAATTGTTGAGTTGGAACAAAATTTTGAAAAATATGAAGTTGAAAAAAAAATTGAAGATCGTGGTACTTAAGAAAAATTTCTAGTAGTAGAATTGTTTCCAGTTTAAAATTTTTTTAAATTTAAATTTTCTCAAAATTTTTCCATTAGATTATTTTGTATGTGCGGTATCACACATTACAGTGCTAGTATAGGCAGATTAGGTATGCTTTATAACACACGTATACGTAACAATGTAACAGCCCACTTCTATTTCATTGTCTATCATCATTGCCTAAATCGTCATAGACAGTGACTTCATAGACTAGTCAAAGTTGTCATAGTCTAGTCAATGCCACCAGGTAAACAACATTGGCTAAAATGCCTAGCCATTGACAACTTTGCCTAGACAATGATATCATTGACTAGATTGACAACAGTGTCTGTAACATATACTTGTCATTTTTTCAATTTTTGTGTTCTGTTTCCTGTCAGTTATGTCCTCATATGATTTATTTGTGTTTATATCGTATTTTTCAAAAAAAAATTTGATAGAATCGAATAAAAAATAAAAATACAACAGTAAGTAATAGCTTTGTAAAATATTTTCTTACAAACGAGTACAAAGTAAAAAATTCGAACTACGATTTCAGTGCATGAATAAAATGTAAAAACATTGGTATTTCTATGAACGTATTTTAAATTTTTTGGCCATTGTCACAACATTAAAATATTTACCTATAATTTAAATTAAACTTATTTATCATACACTTTGCTTTGCACCAGGGCTGCTATTCCTCAAATGTGTTATTGGCGTTCTGAGCGTAACCCATGAAGCAAAAAATGACACTTTGAAAGGGGTTGTGGGCATTACCTTATGTAAAATTTTGTGAAAACGCAATGAATAACTAAATAACGCTAAAAATAAACAAAAATTCATTTCCGAACGAAATTAAAAAAATTATACCTATCCAAAAAAAATTAACCAAGGGTACATTCGTTATTAAGCACGAAATAATTTAAATTTAAGTCAATTCGTCATAAAAAATCATGAGAAAGTCCCAAAAACATTTTCCCTTAACGCGATGTACGCCTCTAAAGCCATATTTTATAAGGCGTTAGCGGCGTACCTGGCGTACTGCTAATGCCCATTATGCCGCATAACCCACGGCTAAGCATTTCAAGAATAGCAACAGGGAGGCGTATTTTTTTGGTCAAAGTCGATAACGCATTTGAGGAATAGCAGCCCAGAGGTATCAACGATACCATTCCTAAAAAAATTGAGAAATATTTTATTTTGCACTCCTTTTTGCTTCTCTAGTGCAATAACACGACATCTCAAAATGAATGAACCTTTTTAATTGAAAACTAATCAAAAATGAGCACGTTTCAGAAAAAAATTTGAGGTCAAATTTTTTTGAGATGTGGTGTTGGTGTTATTGCAATGGTGGTGCGTTTTGTATGAAAATAATTTACAAAGCTCTGGTATATTTTTATTCAATTATCAATTTTACATTTTTCACAAAATTTGTTTTTGAAAAATACAAATATAAAAGCAAATAAATGATACGAGACAGTGGCTGATTTGTACTATTCCCTATTGACAATATCGCGTTTTTGAGAAAACAGCGCACGCCAAACGCCTGTGCAGAACGTATGCGCAGTAGAAATTGCGTTTTTAAAGCGCCAAACGCAAAAAAAAAGCGCCGTTGTTTTTAGAAATTTACTTCAAAAACTAAAAGCACCATAAGCATTATTATACAAAAAAACTGAATAAATCAACGTTAATGGCTTGAATCTTGTTCTAGATCAATGCTAAATAAATTCTTTATTTAAAACGAACGAGTAATAATTGAATCAACCAATTTTTCACCTTTATCAGAAATTACCAATTGATTGAAAACAAAAGTCTTCAATTAGAGAAAATAAACAAACGAACACAGAACCATCTATTTTTTGGATGTAAATAGCGTTGGCGCAGCGCTATTTTCTCAAAAAAAACGCCTGTCAATAGTGCTTTTTACAGCGTTTAGCGTTTTTCTTTGTCAATAGGGTTTTTGTAAGAAAATATTTTACAAAACTCATATTGTTGTATTTTTATTCAATTTTATTAAAAAAAAAATGAAAAATTCAAATATGAATACAAATAAATCATACGTCGTCGATGGGAAGCGAACACAAAAATTGAAAAAATGACAAGTATACTCACATGTGTGCTCAAAAAATTTTTCACAATGTCTGTACCGAACGCTTTGTGGTAATTGGCGATCTTATAAATCGACAATCGCATCGACAATTGCGTCACCATGATAATTATCTAAAATTACATCGACAATGGTTGTCACAACTAACAAGTGATGGATTTCGATATGTCTACATTTATATCGAAATTCACATCGACATTGCTACGCGGGTACCTTATACATTTTTAATTTTATAAATATTGTTAAACATAAAGGGGGTCATGAATCCCCTTACTTTAAACAGCTTTTTGGAATAAGAATACACAAATTACTCACAAAGACGTACATTAATATTTTCAAAGAACCAAATTATCGAATAGACAAATTATCAGGATAAATGAATTAACGAATAGAAAAATTAACTCAGCTTGGAGCAAAGGGATACTTTGCTCCCAGAAGAACACCACATACCTGTCAAATGGAGACGTTCAGGGGCGTAGTGGGGGGAGGGGGCTGGACACTGAATTAAATCGCTATTGTAAGAACTATTTAAGCTTAAAGTGCAAAAAAATTCTCTTTTTTACCCCTCCCCTTCCCCTCACCCCAAAAAATTTCTCGTTTTTCAAGTCTATATAATTATTCTACAGCCATCCAAAAAAACCTTCCGGTGCCACTGCTTCAGACCCCCTCCCCTTCAGACCATTCTGGCTACGCCACTGGAGACGTTTAAGATACTACTAACTTGCTGCTTGTAGGATTCTCCGAGCAGCAGTTTGGGAACTATGTTTTACGCAGCTACATACAGTGCAACCACTATATGCACAGGAAAGTGCCAGTAAGGCCAAGTCCACTCTTTACAATATGTGACCTTCCAGGAAGAAACCGACCTTCCGTCCGAAAAAAAATTTAAAATAAAAGTTTCTCAATCAATCCAAAACAAATGATAATCATTGTTTTGGATTGATTGAGAAACTTTTTTTTTAAATTTTTTTTCGGACCGAAGGTCGGTTTCTTCCTGGAAGGTCACATATAATTTTCCAGTTTTCCAGCCTCTGTATTTTGCCTTATTGAAATTCAAAAATCAAAAATCTTGTTTTTTCGGACCATCTTATAGCATACCTCACCAAAATTATAAAACAATAATGCAAACCAAACCTAAGAGTAGGTATACTGGTGTAACTTATATGTGCTGAGCAAAATTTTTGTTTGGGAGGTCCCCTGAGGCAAAGAAAGCATGTTTTTTAGTCCTGAGGGTTCTCGCAGGCTCCTCAAAAAACTCTGGCCCTGGGGAACCCGCTTTTCTCCACCATTCTGCACAGACCTGTTTATCAAGGAACAATTGGTGGTGATCTCGAATGGAATTTAATTTTAATTTTTTTAGTTGGGCCTTGGGAGGGGGTCATTAAAAAGTATATTTTTTTAGAAGTTGAAAAAGTGACACGAAAAATTTTTCATTTTCAGAACAACTACTTGGGGAATTTTTCATCCCTCCCCCACAAGATTTTCCCCAAATTTAGTCCCTGATTAAGATTTTGGATTTTCATTTATATGCGGTAGGGATGTCTGCTTCTTCATTTGCGTTCATTTTGCCAGGCTGCATAGAATTCCATACTCAAATGCCTCCTTGAGTTTTATTTTAATCTAGGTGAGGCTAATCACGATCCTGAATTCCTGAATGCTTTACATTAAATAGTCACGTGAGATGAGTTCTCTGTCATTATAGTGACGACCTGACGACCTCAAACTTTCTTCCATACTAGTGTTGAAGAACTATCGATAGTTCGGACTATCGATAGTTTCGATATATCGTTAAGCAACTATCGATAACTATCGATACTATCGGTTGAATTTTTTTTAAATGGGAGATTTCAAGTAATTAGGCAAAATCTTGGAAATTTCAGCAAATTAAAAAAACGTTTGGAAATTTTGCAGCATAAGTAATGAAAAACTGAGCCCCTTAAAATTTCAAGTTTACTGTCCTCTTTCAGAAATTACAATCTAACTCCAAAATTACTTACTCTCAAAGCAACATTTTTCAAAAATTTCGGCCTCGCTGCGCTCGGTCTTATTGAATTTTTTCTTCCATAATTTCAAAACACTCTAAATCCTATAAAAATGATTTTTTTTAGTATTTTTCCTCAAAATTATTCTAACTAATTTTATCAAATTATTTGTCATTAAAACTCATTTTTGAGGTTTGGAAATCAAATTTTGCAAAAATTTCAGCCTCGCTACGCTTGGCCCTGTTTATTTCTTCTTGAATAATTTTTGAGGAAAGTTGGCCGATTTTTTATTCAAGTTAATTAATTTAAAACATTGTTTTATGGCATTTTGAATTTAAGGTCTTCAAAAATTTTTGACCTCGCTTCGCTCGGGCCAAATTTATTTATCTCCTATTCACATTAAAACTATAATCTTTGAAATCAAATAGGCTTAGGAAATTCCATCGGATTTTTCAACTATACATACAATGAAATTACCGAGGGAAATATTCAGGCATGAGCAGGAATGAGTCGTTTATTTTTTCATGCAAGAAATTTTGTTGTTCATGAGCAGGGATGAGCAAGAATGGCTTTTAACAATGGAAATATATTAGAAAACCCAAGGAATAATTTCCAGGCATGAGGAAGATTAAAAATTGACCTGAAGGTGATGTTACTTTTCAAGTTTTATACTCAATTACTCGAACCTATCTCAAAAAAGCAACACTGTTCCGATATATCGATAGCGAAATTTCACTATTGATAGTCTATCGATAGTCATCACTATCGATACTATCAAAATACTATCGATAGTTCTTCAACACTATTCCATACCAGTACCTATGATCTAAAAAGCTTTAGGGTCATTTTGCATCATTATTTTTCCCCACGCTTTTATATATTGACGTATTAAGTAGGCACTTTTTGATTTGTTTAGATGATGGCTGTCCATATGATACTGGTTTATTTCTTATTTCTCGCCAAAGTTTCCAATACTGTCAGAGCACCAGCTTCATCAACATTCTTACACATGGCGGTAAAAAAAATGTATGTTGATAAGACTGAACTTCTTATTGATTTTATAAGTGATAACGTTGATTACGCAGTTTATTTATCAGCGCCACGCCGATTCGGAAAAACCACAAACAACCAAATGATCGCTACTTTTTTTAATATCGAGTTTAAAGAAGATGGCCACTCCTTGATAACTGATAAAAAAGAACATCCATTGTATGAAAAATTCAAAACTGAAATGAAAGATTTGAAGGTTGTTCAAAATGTAGAATTCTTTAATAAACATTTTGGAAATTACATAGTAGTTTATATCGAGTTGGGTGTACGAATAGATAGAGCGCTGTCTGAGATACACATAAAAAAAAGATTAATTTCAAGGATTTGGGGTATCTTTGATCCTTTTTATCAATGGTGGTTTAATTCTGGAAGCAAGGCCAAAATTTATAAGACTAATCGGAGGTGCTATGGAATATTAACCCAAGTATTTGAAGGGTCATACGATGATGCCCTTGATTGGATTGATGCTATCAAATGTTTATTTATTAATTTGCGGCAACACTACAATAAAGAAGTTATATTATTAGTAGACGAATTCGACTACAGTATATTACAAGCACTGAGAGAACTCAGTAGTGAATCAGCAACGACGATCCTGAAATTTCTGAGCGACATATTTGGTAGCCTGGCCAAAGATATCTCAACACAAAGGGGTCAAGGTAAATATGAGTACCCAGTGTTTAGATTGCTGCTCACTGGAATAACACATTTGCCAATAGGAACAGGCTCCTCTCGCTTAAATAATGTTAAGGTATATAATTATTTCACTAAACACCAACTCAGTAAATACTATGGATTCTGCCAGAATGAGGTAGATGTTTTACTAAAACATTACAATTACCTAGAAATGAAAGAAGATGTGAAAAATTATTATGATGGTTACAAAGTTATCAATGCTGAATGGCAAAATTATAATCCTTTGTCCATCATTGAATTTATAAAAGAGGGTGGCAAGATCCAATCATATTGGCGACAAACCGGATCTGTCTCATACTGGTTCCAATTCTGCACTGACCCTGAAATATTCCAAAAAATCGAACTCTTAGCAGTTGGAAAACCTGCAGTTCTTGACATATTAACCACTGACACAGTTGATAATCTTGAAATAATGAAGGAAGTACTTGATATTTGTGAATCCTTGATATGGAAGAAGCAGTTAGATATGGATGGTAAGACTGTACAGTTGTCTGTACAGATTAAAGGTATTCATAGAAAACATTTTTTCAAGTATTTACTGCAGGAAGGATATTTGAGTCCAGCAGACTCATCTATGGAAACCCATCAATATGTAGCTCCAAATGAAGAAGTAAGACAAGAGTTTGAACAAATTTACCTTCAATATGTCGATATGCTATTAGGTGTAAATTTTAAAAGTGTAGCCAATGTTTTCTGGGACTTGGCAGAAAAATGCTCGGTAAAATATGAACACAAGGAAGTATTAAGTGAAAACATTCATCGCTTAATTCAGAATAAAATCGATTGTGTGGACGATTTCCATTATAATGAGCAATCTTTGCGTAGCATGGTATTTGTCTCATGCATGAACAGAGTGATAACACCAGATAGAAAAGAATTTGTGTTTGGCGAAGTTACAATCGAGGTACAAAATTTTATACATTTAATGCAGTCAAATGGCGCCATCACCCACCAAACATTGGAAACCAAAAAATCTGGAAGAGCAGACGTATACCTCAAGTTACTCGGTGGAAAAACTATTCTAATTGTTGAATTCAAATGTACCTCCAATCCTGAAAATGTCAAATCTCAAGTTTTGGGATATCGACCAAGAAAGGAAGACCAAGCGAAGTGTGAAAAACTAGTCTTAGTTTGGTTGACTATGCCTCGTTGTCCTGATCGAAGAGATAAAACAGGACTTCAGAAAAGGCTTGATGAAAAGCTTGAAGTAACATTAGGATGTTACTTCATTGAAAATTACAATTCAAACTTGATGAAACCAGTTGCTCGAGAATGTATACCTAGTTTACCTGCCTACAGACCAGAAGAAAAACAAATAGGAATAGACACCCAATCAGGAATAAAAATTAAAAAACCACTCCGTTTTTAAAAACATTAGAGTATATGTGACGCCGCATACAAAAAGATTACCCCGAGCCAACTAGTAAGTTTCGAGAAAAACGCGTTTTAAGTTTTCGAAGTGTTTTTTTTCTTTTTTTTCGAATTTTAAGGACCCGCGGTAACTTTTTCTAGTTCTATGTGACTATGAGACACTCCAGCGGTATTTGGCCGAACTGATATTTTCTTTCATTTCACGTTGAAAAAATATTTCTTCATAATTTTAGGATTTTTTTCACTTTTTTTTAATTAACTCAGAAATCATTTTTTCCCCTGTTTCGAAGGGAATCATTGACCTGGCGATGGTTTTGCTGGATTCTGCTTTGGATTGTATGCGAAAATAAGTGGAAAAATTTTTTTAAAATTTTTGAGCATTTTTGAGCATTTTTGATTTTTTACCATCACCTAAAAGCCACTTTTCATCAATTTAAAATCGAGTAATCGTACTGGCAATATTTTTTTTGGATTCCACGTGAAATTTTACATAAGGATCCACCACTAACTCAAAAGTCGATTTTTCAGTAGGGGTCCCCTTTTCGTATGCGGCGTCACATATATAGAATGAAGAGAATTGTAAATATGTACAGGGTGCTTATTTTAAAACACGACCCAAGGTTAATGCACGCGTAGCTCCGGCTTAGAGTACTGCAAGTCGGCGAATACTGCTCTGATGTTACCAGTGTCACCACTGAATGAACCTTTCAAACCCTGCCTTGTTTCGTTGTCATGACTAAGAGTTATCACTATTTTTGTAAAGAGAAGTCATAAAGCTCGCATAAAAAAAGCTCAACTTTTATACGATATTCGTAGAACTGTTTACCTTTCGACAAAGATTTTTCATTTTTGAACATTATTTTCAAACTAAATCGTACTGGAAGTGTTGTAGTGTGTTCATGCAACATTATCTGGAAGATAGAATTCTCAACAAATCGTCAATTTCTATAGAGGATGAAGATATTCATCTGATTCAAACAATCGGCGATGGTTCAGAGAAAATAATGCAAACTGTCAAGATCAATGGCCACGAGGTAAGATTAGAATGTGATTGTAGATTTACGGTATTATCGGAAAATTTTTCAATCAATTGAATATCACATCGACCTTACATCAAGATTGTACTCGTTTTAGAGATTATATCAACGTAAATGTTCAATACAAAGATCGTTTAATCAAAGGTGTGAAGCTATACGTAACTAATCGATCAGATCTATCTGTAATGGGTATAGAATGGTTAATAGCTTTGCAAATTATCGTCGTAGACGATGAAGGTATCGCATCGATTCAACCTGAAGAAGAAAATGAATCTGATATCAAAGCTATCATCGAATCTCTTAAAATAGATTTCCCAGAAGTTTTTGAAAATGTGATTGGGGCCGCTCCGAATTATACCGTCTCATTCCCGGTAAAACCAAACACCGTACCTATCTATAAAAAGGCCAGAAAGATACCATACTCCATAATTGACAAAGCAGATGTTTGCATCGATCGGTTGGTGAAATTCGGTGTATTTGAACAAGTTACAACATCCAACTGGGGTACCACCGGGGTGGATGTAGAAAACCCTGATGGTAGTTTACGTCTAGTAGGAAACTATAAACAAACGATAAACAAAGTCCTCTAAGATCATCGTTATCTAATGACCAGTATTGAAGATATTTTTACCAAATTAGGAAACAACGATGAAAACGATACTGGAAATAATAAATATTATTGTAAAATCGATCTACTTGACGCCTTTCTACATTTATTAGTTGACGAGCAGACAGCGAAGCTTCAAACCCTGGTTACTCATCGTGGTACGTGTCGAGTAAATCGTTTATACCCTGGAACGAAAAGAGCTGCGCAGGAATATCAAAAGTTTATGGATCAAATTTTACACGACTTGGCTGGAGTAATTGCATTTTTCGACGACATACTTGTAATGGGCCGAACAATCAAAGAGTGTTTGGATCGACTGGGTAAACTCCTGCAACGCCTAAAAGAAAACAACGTACACGTGAATCTACAAAAATGCCAGTTTTTCGTTAAATCGGTTTCCTATTTAGGCCATACAATCGACCAGTATGGATTACACAAATCGGAACAAAAAGTTGACGCCATCTTGAAAGCCAGAAGACCAACAAACAGTGACGAAGTACGTCAGTTTACCGGTTTAGTCAACTACTACACAAAATTTATCAAAAACTTATCAAATATTTTGTACACATTAAATCGTTTAACTGGAAAAAATGTCAAGTTCGAATGGACCAAGGATTGCGAGAAAGCGTTTCAAGAGGTTAAACGTGTAATCACCACTGAGCAGGTACTTCATCTGTATCGAAAAGATCTACCCCTGCTATTGGCTACAGATGCATGTGAGCACGGCATCGCTGCAGTTTTATCTCACCGGTTACCAGATGGTAGTGAACGTCCAATCGCTTTTGCTTCCCGTGCACTTTCAAAATCCGAACAAAACTACAGCCAATTGAACCGCGAAGCATTAGCCATGTATTGGGGATCCAAGAAGTTTTATTATTATATCTACGGACGCCCGTTCACCTATATTATCGACTGTAAAGCGCTGATGCACATTTTGAGCCCAGAAAAAGATCTACCAAGTCATACAGCATCATGTATGTTAAGGTATGCCACATTTTTATCTCAATTCGACTACAAGTTCGAGCATCGATTATCCAAAGAACATGCGAATGCAGACTACCTATCAAGATTCCCATTACCTATCGAAGATATCAATACAATCGACAATTGCACTACATTGCAAATCCAGAAGTTGGAAAGTATCACTCTCAGTGCGCCTATTTCTGCAAAGCAGATTAAAACCTAAACAGACACGGATCCTGAGCTGACCAAGTTGAAGACAGACCTTTTATCTGGAAAGAATTGTGACCCAGAATATTCCTTGAACAACGGAATAATTTTTAAGAATGATCGAATCTACATTCCAGCGAATTTAAGACCAGTTATTCTACAAGAGTTACATGATACTCACATCCGCATCGTCAAAATGAAAATGCTCGCCAGAAACTACGTATGGTGGCCTGGTATCGACCAAGAAATTGAAACGCTGGTAAAAAGTTGCATTAATTGCGCCGATAATGCAAAATCACAGAAGAAAGCGCCATTGCATCAATGGGAACCACCACAAAAGAATTTCCAGTGTATACACATGGATTATGCAGGCCCTTTTAAAAATCACCACTACTTTATCATCATCGACGCAAAATCAAAATGGATCAAAGTATACGTATCGAAAAGCGACCCAACAACGGAGAGTACATGTGCGTACCTACAAGAATTTTTCTCAAGATTTGGAATACCAAAGGAATTGGTATCAGACAACGCCTCTATTTTTACTTCGGACGATTTTCAAAAGTTTACACAATTCTATGCCATCAATCATCGTTTAATCGCGCCAGGAGAGCCAGCTACAAACGGCCAAGCTGAGACAGCTGTGCAGATCATCAAATCGAAATAGAAAAAGGTGAATATTGGCGATAATACCAAAATGATCAAAGCCATGGTAGCAAACATTCTTCGTGTTTATTGAATCACACCAGCAGCAACTGGTTTATCACCATCAGAAGCTATTTTCGGAGAGAAAATAGCAATCAGGCTTGATCGAATTTGACCGAATAAACTCGTATCAATGAAGAAATCTTCTCTCAAAACTAGAGTATTCCGCCTGGGAGAAAGAGTACAATCTCGTAACTATTCGTCATCAAAGCTGTGGAAATACAGAGTCATAGTCGAAAAGCTTGGAAATTTACATTACATCGTAGAACTCAACGATGGGTATACTATAAAACGACACGTAGACTAGCTAAAATCAACTGATATTCCGAAACTAACGAAGGAGTCTGGCCCACCAAAGAAAGTGGTTTTCCAGCCAGCGAAGGAACCTACACCTTCCCTGAGTAAAGCTCCAGAGCCTCAAGAAAAAGTTAAATCAAAAGCCAAAACTGTTGAAAAGACAATTCCCGTTCGAAGATCCGAGAGAACTCAGAAACCTACAAAACGACTCGATCTTTAGTTAGATAGAGTATATTATTGTATTATTATATGTTCTATTTTTGATTTTTTTTCTCTTTTTTTTCGTGTGAGAGAATTGTAGTATATTTATAGTCGTTAGCCATGGCAACACTGTTTGTACATATCATTATATAGGGCATGACGGGATTCGCGGGTTGCATACATACGCCTAGCGCGTTGGCGGATGAATTATCATTCACCAATGTAATATAATTATTACGTTGCATTTCTTTAAACCTTAATAACTTTTTTTTAATTAACACTACCACTTTCAAACTTACATAATATTGTAGATAATTTAACATAGATTATTTTCCTTACTTCAAACACAAATTTGTTCACTAAAATTTTTGAGATATTTTAATGTGAAGTGAAAAAAAGTGAAAAAATCATTGCATTTTGCAAGTAGAATGTAATTCTGCACAACTTTGGACTTTTATAACTTTTGTTCGGTTGGCGGGATAAGTTTCAAACCTACCCCATTTTGTAGAGAATTTTACGTAGATTAATTTCCTTATCTTAAACACCTATGTGCTCACTCAAAATTTTGAGGTATTTTAATGTGAAGCGAAAAAAATACGTTCTCATTGCAAATGGTACTATATTCTTTTCCGCTTCACATTAAAATAACTTAAAATTTTGAGTGAGCACATAGGTGTTTAAGATAAGGAAATTAATCTACGTGAAATTCTCTACAAGATGGAATAGATTTGAAAGTTGTGACGGCAACCAAACGAAAGTTATGAAAGTTTGAAGTTGCAAAAATACGTTTTCATTGTAAATGATTATGTATTTTTTTTGCACTTCACATTAAGATAACTCGAAATTTTGAGTGAGCACAAAAGTGTTTAAAGTAGGGAAAATAATCTACGTGAAATTCTCTACAATTTGGGATACATTTGAAAGTTGTGACGGCAACCAAACGAAAGTTATGAAAGTTTGAAGTTGCAAAAATACGTTTTCATTGTAAATGATATATGTATTTTTTACAACTTTGAACTTTTATAACTTTCGTTTGGTTGCCGGCACAACTTTCGAACTTATCCCATCTTGTAGAGAATGTTACGTAGATTAATTTCCTTATCTTAAACACCTATGTGCTCACTCAAAATTTTGAGTTATTTTAATGTGAAGCGGAAAAGAATATAGGATACAATTTGCAATGAGAACGTACTTTTTTCGCTTCACATTAAAATATCTCAAAATTTTGAGTGAGCACATAGGTGTTTAAGATAAGGAAATTAATCTACGTAAAATTCTCTACAAGATGGGATAGGTTTGAAATTTGTGCCGCCAACCAAACGAAAGTTATAGAAGTTCAAAGTTGTAAAAATACGTTTTCGTTGCAAATGATTATGTATTTTTTTTATACTTCACATTAAGATAACTCGAAATTTTGAGTGAGCACAAAGGTGTTTAAAGTAAGGAAAATAATCTACGTGAAATTCTCTACAAGTTGGGAGACATTTGAAAGTTGTGACGGCAACCAAACGAAAGTTATGAAAGTTTGAAGTTGCAAAAATACGTTTTCATTGTAAATGATATATGTATTTTTTACAACTTTGAACTTTTATAACTTTCGTTTGGTTGCCGGCACAACTTTCAAACTTATCCCATCTTGTAGAGAATTTCACGTAGATTATTTTCCTTACCTTAAACACCTTTGTGCTCACTCAAAATTTTGAGTTATTTTAATGAGGAGTAATAAAGACGAGTATCTATCTCATCGCAAGTTATTAGTTATCTTATCACAATTTTACCCTGGTATCCGCCAACGCAGTCGGGGAATCAACTTATGCAACCACTCGTACACCGTGTGACGTCAACCCGTCATGCCCTATACTGTTATCTGTCAAAAGTGTGTGCTTAAATTAATAAAGTTATATTTCAAGATGTAATCATTACACCGCCTTATCCAAATTTCTTGACTTTCTTACATAAAAATACTAAATCTTATATTTACAACAAGTTTTGCTTGCAACATCTTCAATCTGATGTATGCGGTATGTATTGTGCGGTATATGTATATGTACTTATTTTTTTGTACTCAAAGATTAACAATGTCAGATTTTTTACAGGGATGGAAACCGAAATGGAAAAAAATATCGGTTTCGGTTTAGCGGTTACGGTTTCAGAATTTTTATTTCGGTTTCGGTTTACGGTTTCGGTTTCATTTTTTTTTTATTTCGGTTTCGGGTTTCGGTTTTGGTTACGGTTACAGCAAAAAATAACGGTTTCGGTTCAAAATAACGGTTTCGGTTTTGGCCTTTTTTTTAACGTTTTTTAGGAGTAAATTTTTTCTTTTTTTTTCAGGAACCGTTTTATGACGCTCCACAAACTGTTCAGTGAACTATTTAAGTATTTATGATAATTTCATGGCTTTACGAGTTTTATCAAATGGGAAATTCCCTCTATTTATTACGATAATGTCATTATGTATGATCGAAAAATGATTGTTGGTAAGTCGCGATTGTGAAATTTGAAGTTTAGAACTGTTCTTAATACGTTTAAAAATGAATACAAATTCAAAACATTCCAAAGAAAACCGCAGGGATACCTCAAAAAGAAAAAATTGCAACAAAAATGACGATCTCAACTTCTCAAGCAAATTTTTAATGCATTTCATAAATCTATATTTCACCAGCATCGCAGCATCACCAACACCACAATATTAAATTTTAAAAAGTGAAAAACCGAAACCGAAATGATATTATTTCGGTTTCGGTTTTGGTTTTGCTGACCTTTTTCAACTATTTCGGTTCCGGTTTACGGTTTCGGTTTCATTTTTTTAAATTTTGGTTCTGGTTCCAGTTCCGGTTTTACAGCGATTTTTTAGCGGTTTTATGGAATTTCGGTTTCGGTTTCGGTTACGGTTTCCATCCCTGATTTTTTAGCCCTGTTTTCAAACAATAAACGTTCCAACGACAACACCATTAGATACCTCTATAGGGTTATATTCAAAGGCTCAAAATTTAACACCTCTTTTAGTAGGAAACTGAAATCACTTTCCCCACAGCTTTTTCTTTGCTGTTCAATTATTTAAAAAACTCTGTAGATCGCGCCAAACACAGTTCAAGGTGCAGTAGTCAGAGGGGGAAGAAGAAGGGTATAATACAATGTGCAAATTTTAGAGGTACGTTGTATGGGGTGCGTTCAGCTTGAGTTTGAAATTATGTTTACACAAGTTCAAATCATGAACATGTGCAAATTCGTTCATTTTCATTTTAGTTCTAAAAATACAAAGTTTACTGTTTGCGATTTGAAATTCGAACATGAAAAATTATCACATTACTTCTATCATTATCACGTATTGCTTGTGAGTTTTGTATTTTCATCTTTTATTTTTGTAATTACATGATTAAAAATAAAATGCACAATAATCAAGAAATAAATATAAATTTGAGCAGGCTGTAAGCTATTTTGCAACTTTTTTTTATTTCATTGGATAATGATGAAGAGGAAGATGATAGTGAGATTTTTTTGGCAGAGAGACATCTCCCCGAATAAAAGGAAATTATACTGATGTAATTTTATGGTGGTATAATTTTGAAAAATGTAGGTATTCGAAATTGGAAGTAATAAAGATCTTTATTTCGACTTTTTGACACATGTAGGTAATTAGATCAAAATAAATGAATAATATCGACTTCAAAATTAATTTCTACCTCATGTTCAGATCAAAAATTTAAACGGCATCTCGTACTATTTCCAATCATTCCCAAAGGAATAAAATTGTACATTTTTGTAAACGTACAAACCTGCAGTAGCCAGTAAATTTTTGTGAAGTGAGAAAATTTAAAATTCAATTTAAACAAACTGAATCTATCAGAAACGAAAAAATCTGATTGGCTATTCTTTGTTTACACACTATTTCAATTTGCGAAAACGCGTTTTCGAGCTCAAGCTGAACACAACCCTGGTCTTCATCATCAAATTATTTAGTTTCTTGGTACACATTTTACTGTGAGTACAGTACTTTTTTTAGTTTAAATCATGGTGTTGTTAAAGTGTCTTAGAGTAGGCGGTAGGCTAAGAGTCATACAGTTGACGATGATAATTATAATTGTGATCTATTTGTCATGTTTCCTCAACCATTACGGGAATAAGACATTTAACCCACATGTCAAATGACCACTATGGTCAATTGACCCACAAAACTGATTGTTTACAAAAACAGATGTCAAATGACCAACAATCATTTTCTTGTAATGTCAAACAACCACCACGACATTGAACCACTCAAAAAATTACGTCAGTTGACCACCACGTCATCAGACCCCCAAGTTCCTCTAAATAATAAAACGTCAATTGACCACCACTCAAAAATGCAATGCGTCAAATAACCCACAGTGTTGATTTTGAAGCGTCAAATGACCTCCACGTAATTAAACCAACAATTTTATTTGTTGTGTCAAATACATAGACCTTTCAGTAATTAACATAGACCGCGCTTCGCAATGCTAAATTGTCTTATCAGTGGTCCCAAGATGTGTGGAATTCTATAAGGAGAATAGATGAAAACAAACAAAATTTTCAGTAATTTGTGGTGTTAGTTTCTCTCAAATTTAATAGCCAGAGAAAGTTGTAGTAAGTTTCCGTGAGTCACGAAAGTTCGGGAGGTCGTGTAAGTACTGTAAGTAGGTAGGTTAGGTAGGTTCGGGTGTATGTGTCACGAAGGCGTCATGCTTCTTAACTCACGGAAACTTACTTCAACTTTCTCTGGCTATTAAACTTGAGAACACTAACATCACAAATTACTGAAAATTTTGTTTGTTTTCATCTATTCTCCTTATAGAATTACTCAGATGTTGGGACCCGGTTTTTATCACAAAGCGCGGTCTATGTTAATTACTGAAAGGTCTATGTGCGTATAAAGTAACATTGTTACCATTAGAAAAACGCTCAAAAATACGTTAAACTTTTTCATTTCTAAGAAATAACTGTTATGTACAAGACTGTCACGGTACTGTAATACCGCGAAGTCTCGAGATCGACCAATAAGGGCCGATCTCGAGCTGTAACCGTTAGATTAAAGTTTGTATCCGTTTAACCATTAAGTCTTTTTATAATCGAAACCTTAATGTCGATATTCGTGAAATAAAGCTTTATAAAGAAACTTAGAACTTTTATAATGGCGTAAGCCACTACATGGTAGCAGAGAAAATCGAATCCGCGAATAAAAACGCTGAAATCCGCTGTAATACGTAAGTGACATATGTATTCGTGAGCCGCCGCGCCGTATTCGCGAATGCAAAATCGCCATGCTTTAAAGTTTCTATAATTCGTTCAGAAACCGGCTCGCGCCGAAAATTTTCGCACTTTTTCCATTAGAAAAGTCATTTCGCGATCGCTGAAATACGTGCCGGAAAAATCCGCCGCCACGTCGATAACCGCTCAACACACGCCGGAAAAGCTCCGGACCGTACGAAAACCGCAGATCACATGCTGGAGACCTCCGACACGTGAAACCGAAAATCCGCCAACCGATTCTCAGTGCCGCAACCCGCCGATTTGTACCGGACCGGCCTGAAGCGCAACCTGAAACACGAAGAAAATCGTGTACGATACCGTACATAACCGAGTACATCAGTACACAAAACCGCGTACGATACCGTACACCCGAAAAGCCATGTACGTAAGTACATAATTCGCGTACGATACCGTACAAGTACGATATCGCACAAAACCGCTTACCCGAAAAATCCGCGCCGAAATAATGGCATCCGAAAGTATCGTCACCGAATTCACGATGTGGCTGAACGCAGCAAACGGAACGATCACTGCGTTGGAAGAAGCGCTCGCGCAAACTCCAATCGACACCGAAGAAATCGCAGACGCCGTCGAAGACCTACGCGTAGCATTACCGCAACTCGAAGCGCTACGGCCTACGACAAATAAAGCGTATCCTTACGACTACACATCCGCTATCCCAGCTATCGGTAAAGGCAAACGACTCATCGGTAAAGCTCTGCGACGACTGCCGCCAACGCCGATACCTGCAACAACCGAAAACGTCTCAATTAATTCCAGTGTACCATCGAAGAAAATACCTGAAATTAAAATCGTTCCATTTGACGGAGATATAACGAAGTTTACTAACTTCATTACCGCATTCGAAATGAAATATTCTAACTTACTGATATCAAAAGCTGAGAAATTACTTCAGCTGCGTGATTCAGTAACCGATGGACCACGAAAAGTGATATCGTCGCTCGCAATCACCGACGACAACTACGACGCTGCGATACGGCACCTGAAAAAACAATACAGCCACGAAGACGAGATTGTAGCGGCCTTGTACCGGAAGCTCGATCAGATACCAGCAGCGATGTCGAATCCGCAAAGCCTAAGCAATACGTACTACGAAGTCGAAGGCATTCTGTCAGCACTGATCGCGCACGGTCAAGATCTGGATAAATATCCACCACTACGAGATTCCGTCTACGCAAAGTACCCGTTGAATGTAATTCAACAGATCTGCGTAGACGAACGATTACCCGTCATCGCGTTACAAGAAAAAATTCTTAAACTTACCCAGTTTCGAATGAAATTGGACGCCGCCAAATCGAAAACGACGCCTCCGCAAAATCCGCCGCGTCAGCAACACGCCGTAACCGCATCCCTAACCGCCGCAAAATCCGAAAAGCAGCCCAATCGTCCAGCACCGAAGACCGAAGCGCCGACTCGTCAGCCACCGCCGTGCGCCTTTTGTGCGCAGATTCATTACTCCGCGTCGTGTACCATGTATACTACGTTGGCAGCGCGACAGGCGCGAATGAAAGACTGCTGCGGAATCTGCCTGAAAACAAATCATACAACGATGACGTGTCGTCGACAATTTACCTGCCACTTCTGCAGAGCTGTGAATACGCACCATTCTTCGCTCTGCCCTCAGCAATTTGGTAACACCCAATCGCAGACGAGCGCAGAAACAAAGAACGATAAAACACCGGATACGGCCACCGAAGCAGGAACGAAAGCCGCCTTTTTCGTACGAAAGTATAAAGGGGCTCATATCACAGCTCAAGTGACCGTTGAACATCCGGAAACGAATCGCAAATTTAAAATATGAGCTCTATTCGACAACGGGTCGAATGAGAGCTACGTATCGGAAAACGCAGCGCGACGAATGGGCCTGAAGTTATCCAATCAGCGCAACATACCTGTATCCGTATTCCTGAAATCGCAGCCAATCATGTTAGCGACGGCTACGACATCCTTCATTCTGACGAACAACGACGATTTCCGAACAACCGTCGTTGCCGATACGTCGCCAGCGATACCGCAAACAGTACAGCTGTTTGACTACGAAGCCTTTCGCGAAACGTACCCGCGTCACGCGAACAAGAAATTCATCGACCAGGCACCGAACGCGCCGATCGAAATGCTAATCGGTAGCGATTACTATTATGACGTAATCGAAGAAAAAATCGCAGTAGACGAAGGACTCTACTTAAACACCACGAAATTCGGTTGGATGTTAGTAGGCCGGCAATCCTGCGAATCGCACAAAAAGGCCACCTACTTCCAACTATCGCCAACCGAGGCGATAACCGAATTATGCAGCCTCGAAGCGTTAGGGATCACCGAATTACCCCTAACGAAGATAGAGGAGGAAGAACGCGCACTTCAGCAATTTTACGCAAATCTGAAGTTTACCGATAAACGATACGAGATCCGATGGCCATGGAGACGATATCCGCCGGACCTACCGAGCAATTTTGGAATCGCGATCGGTAGGCTGCGGTCCATGCACCGAAAACTCAACGAACGAACCTTTGACGAATACAACGGTATCATCGAAGAGCAAATACGAAAGGGAATCATCGAAGATGTCCCACCGAATGAAATCGCTGACGCGAAGTACTTCCTACCACACCATGTCGTGGAGACTCCTGGAAAGTCCACGCCGGCGCGAGTAGTGTAAGACGGAAGAGCCAAAACCGCGAAGTCCAAGTGTATCAACGATGAGATACATAAGGGAATCAATCTCCTCGCCGATGGAGGAAAGATCGTCATCTGGTTCCGGCTGCGTTGGATAGTGATGGTCAGCGACATCGAAAAGGCTTTCCACGCGCTGGCAATCAACCGGACCGATGCGAATTACGTCTGCTTCATCTGGATTTGGAAGCTCCACAAACCGCCGACCGGAAGAAACCTGCGGATTCTAAGTTTTCTGAGAGTTGTCTTTGGTATCATCGCCAGTCCATTTCTTCTTCAAGCGATCATCTGGTTTCACCTGAAAAAATACATAAAAATAAAAAAGTATCGATTATTCATTAAACAATTATTAGAAGATGGATTTGCAGATAATTTCGTTACCGGATTTGAAACGATACTGCAGGCCATCGAATACTACGAGTTCGCTGTCCAAACCTTCGACGATTGCAGCATGAACCTCCGAAAGTGGGCCTCCAACGACGCCGACGTACGCGAACGATTCCAGCAGCCCGACAAATCCGCAGCGATTTCTGTCCTTGGCGTAGTCTGGAACCAATACGACGACTCCGTGCACCTGAAACAAATCGAAGAACCAGAATTAATAACACTGCGAACAGTACTGAGTACCACCGCACAGTTCTACGACCCGTGCGGTTGGTGGGCTCCGGTACTGCTCAACTCGAAAGTATTTCTACGCGAAATACATCCCAGCTACGAATGGGATACGCAGCTGTCAGAGGATCATCGCAACCAATGGCAGACGATACTCGAACAGCTACGTGCAGCAGCCGCGCATACGTTCAACCGACTGCAATGCACAATCGAAGACATCGAAGCGAATTACAGCCTGCACGTATTTACGGACGCCAGCGCGAAAGCATGCGCGTGTGCCGTATACTTAAGAAAGGCAACAAAATCGAAAACCGAGGCCCATCTTTTGTTCGCAAAGACGAAGCTGGCCAAAATAAAGCAGATTCCCAAGCTGGAGCTAATTGCAGTCCTACTGGGAATCAAAGCGTTAGAATACGTACAAGCAGCGATTAATTTAGACTGCAAACGTTACCTGTGGTGCGATGCACGATGCGTCCTAAGTTGGCTGGATTCCGATAGGCTCCTTCCGATGTTCGTGCAGCCCCAGGTAGAAATCATACGCGCCGTACCCAACGTAGATCGCCGATACGTCCCGTCGAACGAAAACGCAGCAGATTTACCGTCGCGAGGAGCGCTGTACACCGAAGTTACATCGTCCTGGTTCCACGGTCCAAGTTGGCTGCGAGAAAACGAAGAAAAATGGCCGCCGAAGATCCCTGCATCGTCGCTGGCCGCCGAAATCGAACCGGAAACCATACCTAGAACAATAAACGTCATAATGAAGGCCGAAAAGCCACCATTCGAATTAAAAAACGAATGATTATTTGTCATACATGCACTTAATACGTGTAACGTCTTACCTGCTAAAGTTCCTGTCCAGTTTCGCCGTTCTACGCCGCCGACCAGGAATCTTCGCTGGAAAAGGATCCAATCACAAAGCAGCGATGCTGTGGATTAAACACGAACAGCAGAATTACTATCAAGAAGTAATCTGCGCGATAAATACGCGAAAAAAGAACGAACCGGTAAATAAATTAAATATTTACCTGGACTCCAACGAAATCCTACGCTGCGCCGGTAGATTCAAACACGCACCTCTATCGCCGAACGAAAGAGCACCAATTCTTCTGCCGCCGCCGAAAAAGTCCAGATTCGTCCATCTATTGGTAGAATTCTACCACGAAGCCGCATTCCACGCCAGGACATCTGGAACACTCGCATTGATTCGCCGAAAATTCTGGATACCGGCAGGCCGTCGAGCTGTCCAAAACATCGTCAACACCTGCAAAAAATGCAAGAGATAAGTTACTCGAGCAAACGAACTACCGCAGCACTCCGACGTGCCGCCGTTCCGATTCGACGAGCACGCGACGCCATTCACAAACATCGGTATCGATACCTTCGGACTGGTGTGGTCGAGCAACGAAAAACGATACGTTTTGCTCGCCACCGATTTAGTAATTCGAGCAGTCGAGCTTGAGCTACTCGAATCGATGAACGCCGATGCCATATTCCTGGCCCTGCGAACGATCATTGCGCGAAGAAACAAACCGCGACTGATTGTTTCTGATAACGCGCCACAGTTCAAGACCGTAGAAACCGCACTCGAACGAATGTATGATCACGAATGGACGTGGAAATACATCCCCGAACACGCACCGTGGGAGGGTGGCGTCTATGAAAGGTTAGTAGGACTCACGAAAGCCGCAATACTACGGGCCTTTCATAACCGCGGCGTGACCGATAGCGTACTCCGAATGACGCTGGCCGAAGTCGTACACGCAGTCAACGACCGACCGCTGACCTATGTGCTGACCGATAACGACGAACCAGATCCTTTGACACCAAACCACTTCCTAAAATCGTACTTTAGGAGTGATTTGGTGGATCTAACGCGAACACCGAACGAACACCCGACGGTAACCGCACAGCACCTCATAACGATAGCGAGATGCTGCGACGCGAATAGCGACCAATTCTGGTCAATATGGAAAACGACTTACCTGCAGTTTCTTCGTGAACGAGGATTCCACCGAAACGAAGCCGCGCAACGAGGACCGTCGACTGCCGAACCGCAGGTAGACGACGTTGTACTGATCGCCGAGAAAAACATCAAACGCACGAACTGGAAAATCGGTCGAATACTACGTCTGAACGTAAGCTCAGACGGTAGTATCCGATCCGTCGCCCTGAAAACAAAAAAATGGAGTATTAGTTCGACCATTAACGGAGGTTTACCCGTTAGAACTTACCTCTGATAGGATGGACGCTGCCGCCGACATCCCAACCGCACCGGACGCTACACCAGCCGCCGATTCAGCCGCCGATTCAGCCGCCGATCCAGCCGCCGTAGATAGCACCGCCGACTCAGCCGCCGATACCGCTGCCGTAACAGCCGCCGAGGTCGCTGAGCGCGTAATCGCCGACGCTGGAACCGCCGAAGTCCTGTCCGCCGAAGTCCGCAGCCAGGAACCGCCGCAGGATGAATGGGACGATCCCGAAATTGAAATAACTGAGGTTTATTTCTCGTCTCAGTTCCAAAATCCGAGTTGTTTACAAAGTCGTTATCACAAAGTAAACAACTCGGATTTTGTCTGTCCGCCGGAGTGTCACGGTACTGTAATACCGCGAAGTCTCGAGATCGACCAATAAGGGCCGATCTCGAGCTGTAACCGTTAGATTTAAGTTTGTATCCGTTTTGTTGTGGGGTTTCGGCTTTTCGGTTGAGCTTCGTTTACTCTTAGCGCTCCTATAATATTTTTAGTGTACTTTTTCTATTTCGGTGACCGTTGTTTTTGGTTCACACGAAATCTGACGTAATGTTCGTTACAGTTTAATTTAATAAAGTGTGAAAATATGTCCTGCTTTTCTGTCTGTCGTATATAAAGTTACATCATGGTAGCAAGAGCTAGTAATATTTCTGCGGATTTAAATTTTTAACGCTATTTTTTCGCGAAGTGTAATTCCGTTCGACTTTCCAAAAAAAAAGATGAATCCCGTCAACGTATTTCCTGAAAGGACTGCGGTCAAGCCGTTTAACGGTACAGGCTACGAGGCATGGCGATTTCGTATGGAGCTTTTATTGGAAGAACACGCCGTTCTAGCTGCGGTTACCGGCGAACAAACGAACTGGAATGCAGTCACTCGTGCTTCAAAAAATGCGAAAGCTAAATGCTAATAGTAAGTCATTTAGCAGACAACATGTTACACGTGGTACGTCAATGCCAAACACCACATGCTATGTGGATTGCTTTGGAAGAAACTTTCCGTCGTCAGAGCATCGCGATAAAAATGATGCTACGTAATAAATGGCAGTTGTTACAATTTAATCGAAGTACCGGGCGCAGCGGATTATTTTGCGAAATTTTGACGATGCCGTACTGGAGTACCGCATGGCCGGAGGTAAAGTCGAAGATACTGAACTCGTGTATCATGTGCTTGAAAAATTTCGACGTGATTTTTCCGCTACTACGGAGATTCTATGTGCCCTTGATGAAAGTGAACTTACCATGGCGACGTTACGTGGAAAACTTATCGATCAAGACGCCAGAATGCCGAAAAATACGTCATCTCAAGAACATGCTCTAGTATCTAAAAATAAGCCTCGCCTTCGTTGTACGTTCTGTGGTAAGCCAAATCACAAAGAAGAACAATGTCGCCTAAAAAACGCTACTACGACTACGAAAGAAAATTCAAACGCCAGTGTCACCTGTAACATCTGTAAGAAGATTGGTCACAAATCATACGAATGCCCAAGCAAATCATCTCCGGCTGCTGCTGCGAAAGCTCAAAAAACCTAAAGCATTATCTACGGTGTCAACAAACATCCCTTCAACAAGTCAGGTTGTAAATGAAGGTAATGAACACGAAATTGCTTTATTTACGGCTAGCAAACTCAGCAACGAGTTAGCAGATGATGGAGTATGGTATCTCGATTCCGGCGCAAACGATCATTACACGATGTCCGATCATCATCTTACCAATATTACTAATATTGATCCAGTTTCAATCGATATTGCGGAACGAGTAGAAACCTTCAAAGTTCAAAGTATGGTTCAATTCGCCTGTTCAGTACAGTAAATGGTAAACACTGTTCGACTCCGCCTTGATCACGTTCTTCACGTTCCAAACATCGTATTTAATTTGTTATCACCTACAAATTGGACCAAGCTGGTTGTAAAATTGAACTGGAAACGGAATGGTAAAAATTTTTTCATACTGGAAAACAAATCGCCGAAGGATTCGCCGTAGGAGGCCTTTACAAGTTGCAATTCACGTACGTCGAAGAATCTCAAAATACAGCTCTTATCAACGTCACGAATCAACAAAACACTCGTTTTTGGCATGATCGTTTGGCCCATCCATCAAATAACGTATTGAAGAACGTTTTAAAATGCAAAGAGCTCGGTAATTTTGCGAAATGTGACGAGCTATGCGTTTCTTGCTTAGAAGCAAAACAGTGTCGCGAATCTTTCCCTAATCATTTTCTGACGCGAAGTGAAAGACCACTCGAAATCGTGCATTCTGACATTTGTGGTCCGATAAATCCGTGTACCTATGATGATCGTCGGTATATTCTCAGTTTCGTGGATGATTTTACTCACTATACGCGAATTTTCCTTCTTGAAAATAAAAGTGAAGTGCTGAAATATTTTAAAATATTTGAGGCCTTTGCTACGGCTCAACTGGCGAACGAATTGCTTATTCCGTTGTGATAATGGCGGAGAGTATACCTCAAACGACTTCAAAGCCTTTGCTGAAGAGAAGGGAATTACGATTCAATATACGGCACCCTACACTAGCCAACAGAATGGAGTCAGCGAAAGGTGGAATCGATCCCTGGTCGAAAAGCTACGTGCAGTACTCTATAAATCGAAGTTACATAAGTCCTTTTGGGAGAAGCGGCGTATTTTGCGAATTACACGATCAATCGCACACCTACCAGGTACCTACACCAAACGACTCCGGCGGAACTGTTTTCTAAACAAAGAACAGAATTACCAGAAATTACGTGTATTCGGCTGCGTTGCTCATCGTCACATTCCAGATGAGAATCGTATCAAAATTGATAAGAAATCGGAACCCTGTGTATTCGTTGGTTATGCTGAGAATGGCTATCGTTTATGGCAACCTGAAACTCGTTCGATTTATCATTTCGCGAGATGTTAATTTGAAGAAGAGAAAATGTTCGCCGAATATTATCCAGCTTATCAACTCTCGCATCAACAAGCACCTCAAGCCAACGAAGTTCCGAATGACGCGATTGAAAATATCATCATTCCAGATTTCCAATATATGGCGTTAATAACGAATCGAAGTGACCCTGGTTGTCCCAAACCATCGGAGATGTCAAAAAGCTTCCCCAGGTGAACGTGAACGCTGGTGTGAAGCAATGCGAGAAGAAATTGCTTCTATGGAAGATAATGAAGTCTGGACGTTAGTAGCTAAACCGGAAGGTAAAAGATCGTTCCATCCAAGTGGATATTTAAAATCAAGCCCAACGGAAAATATAAGGCCAGGCTAGTCGCGTGTGGCCAAGGGAGGAGGTAACAGATGAAGAAAAATACGCTCCAGTCGCGAAAATAACGACTTTGAAAGTATTATTGGCTGTATCCAATGATTTGGATTTATCTATCGAACAGATGGATGTAAAATCGGCGTTCCTTCATGGTAAAATTGAAGAAGGGGAAGACGTTTACATGCGCCCCCCACCTGGTATGAATTTGGATCCACAGGTGTGTAAATTATTTAAATCAATTTATGGATTTCGAAAATCGCCCAAACGATGGAACGAACGTCTTACTTCATTCTTAAAATCATTGGGTTTCATTCAGTCTCAGAATGATCCTTGTTTATTTTTCAAAATAATCAATGGAAAACGTCTATATGTTTTAATATACGTAGACGATATTATAATCGCAGCTAGTGATTCGGATGATCTCAAAGCTGTAAAAGAAGCTTTGAAAAACGAATTTAAAATGACTGAAATGGGCGAAGTAAAAACATTCCTTGGAATGGAAATTCAACGAAGTGATAATGTGTTTATCAATTTCTCAATCCAGTTATATCAACGAGTTGTTGGATCGGTTCAATGTTCGAGATGAACCAGTGAGTAAAACGCCAATTGAAACTAATATTAATTTGCAATTAGTTCAACCGGAATTTGTTGACCATTCGTTACCTTATCGTGAGTTAATTGGTGCGCTTTTGTTTATTGCTGGGTGTACGCGTCCTGATATTTCATTCGCAGCTCACTATTTGAGTCGTTTCCAACATGCATATAACAAGACCCATTTTCGTCATGCGATAAGAGTGCTGCGGTATTTAAATGGCACTAAAGATTTACACCTGAAATTCTATAAAAAACGTTCGGAGATACCAGTGCAAGTTTATGCCGATGCTGACTGGGCTGCGGATAAATATGATAGGAAATCTACGAGTGGTGGAATTTTCCTAGTATTCGGTAATGTAGTCAGCTGGTTTTCCAGGAAGCAACGTATTGTGGCACTTAGTTCGACGGAGGCCGAGTACATTTCGTTAGCCGAAGGTATCAAAGAAGCTATTTGGATGAATAGACTCGTAGCTGATTTAAAAGTTCAGTCATCTCAGCAGCCCATAATCGCCTACGAAGATAACCTGAGTACTATTCTTCTAACCAGGGACCCTTCAGCCGGATCTACGGGTGGAAGAACGAAGCACATAGACGTCAGGTATCATTTTCTCAGAGATGAGGTTTCAAATAATCGCCTCACTGTTAAACCAGTAAAATCTATCGATCAGCCTGCCGATCTCCTCACAAAAGGACTGGCGGCTCATTTACTCCAGAAACATCGGGAGATAATATCCCTTTTGTAATTATGTATCCTTTATTGTTCGTTTTTTTTATTGGTATATTTTTTTTACTTTTATTTTTTTTTACGATTTTTCACTTCTGTTGTTTTGTGTGTAAAATCGAGGGGAGGTGTTGTGGGGTTTCGGCTTTTCGGTTGAGCTTCGTTTACTCTTAGCGCTCCTATAATATTTTTAGTGTACTTTTTCTATTTCGGTGACCGTTGTTTTTGGTTCACACGAAATCTGACGTAATGTTCGTTACAGTTTAATTTAATAAAGTGTGAAAATATGTCCTGCTTTTCTGTCTGTCGTATATAAAGTTACATCACGTTTAACCATTAAGTCTTTTTATAATCGAAACCTTAATGTCGATATTCGCGAAATAAAGCTTTATAAAGAAACTTAGAACTTTTATAATGGCGTAAGCCACTACAAAGACAGTCAAACCTGGAACTCGAATACCTTCATGACGTCACTACTCATACCGCTGAATGTCTTTTCGACTTTTTTTTTTCAAAGTTCAGAATATTTACATCATTTTTAAACAGTTTAGAATTTTCTGAAGTAGTTTTACAAATTTTTTCCTCGTAATTTTTTTCTTAGAATTTTCTCAACTGAATTTTTTTCCTGATGTTATTTTTCATGTTCTCTCGACCAAATTTTTTTCAACAGAAATTTTTCTGAAGAATTTTTCCATTGTTGAACTTACATCTTTTTTGAAAAGAATAATAATTTCTGTTTGATTGACGCCATAAAAAAATAGTTTTCCTTTTCTCACAATTTTCACGTCTGAAATTTTCTTCTGAAGAATTTCTCCGCGTCTAAATTTTTTTCTCAATATTTTTTCAACTCGATTTTTTCCCCTCAAAATTTTTATGACGTCAATTAAACAGAAATCATTCTTTTCAAAAAAAAATGTAAGTTCAACAATGGAAAAATTCTTCAAGAAAAATTTCAGTGAAAAACAATTACGTCAGAATAATTTCAAGTGAGAAAATTATGAAAAAAAATTATCGTGGAAGAATAATTCCAGAAAAAAATTCAGTTGACAAAATTACGCGGAAAAAAATTGGAAAAGTTTTTTCAGAAAATTCTAAGCTGTTTAAAAATGACGTAAATATTCTGGACTTAGAAAAAAAAGTCGAAACGATATTCAGCGGTATGAAATAGTGACGTCATGAAGGTACTCAAGTTCCAGGTTTGACTGTCTTGTCTGTTATGTACTTAAAAATGCAAGTAATTAAAGTAGTTCAGTGATCATAAAGATTGTCAGAAATAATAGGTAATGTAAAAAATTATAGAATTTTTATTTGAAAAAACAATGAAAAATATTGTAAAAAGGTGGGAAATGTAATTCAATTGTTCGGAATAATCTAACAAGGGAGGTATCCCAACTCCAAATAACATTTTGAACCCAAACAAAAAAATTGAAAATAAAGACATCATAAAGAACCCCATAATATACTTATTGAAAATTTCAGAAGCTGGAGTGCATTTCTCGAATTTTGGCGAATTTTTAAGATTTTAAAATTATGTTATAGCCCTAACTCTGCAAAATATGAAATTTTGATCTAATCAGCGAAAAAAGCTGAAATTTGGTGTATTTAATTTCGATCTGCCGAATCGATTGGATGAACATCAGCACCTTTAATCGCAAATTACCCAAATTGGTGACCTATTTGATCGATCAAGGCCAAATTTCCAAAATTCGCGTCTTTGAGTTCAAATCCATATTTTTTTGATGACAATTTTTTTTGGGAAAAATTATTTTTCTGCCAAAAAAATATGAATTTGAAATAAACGCTACGAATTTTGGAGAATTGTGCTTTAATCCATCAAATAGGTCACCTAAATGAGTAATCCATGATTATAGATGCTGAAGTTCATTTATGGTTATTTTTATGAGTTTTTCTCCAGGGCTGAAAAATTCCAAAATGTTCCGGTTGCTCCTAAACGTCTTGAAACCGCTTCCAATCGATTCGGCATGTATGAACTAGGGTACCTGCCAACTTTCAGCTTTAATTTAAACCTCGATACATGCAGTATGGGACGCCGGACGTATTTTTAATTTTTTTTTCAGAAAAATTTTCTGCCCAGAAATGTGGATTTGAACTTAAAGTTACGAATTTCGGAAAGTTGTGCTTTGATCGATCAAATAGGTCATCAATGAGTAATTTGCGATTACAAGTGCTGAAATTCATGGACCATTTTTATGGGCTTTTCTCCGGCACTGGAAAATTCCAAAATTTTCTGGTGGATCCGAAACGTCTCGAAACCAGGGTTGTAATAACGGAATTTTTCATTTTGTTTTGTCTTCTTAAACACAAAATTTCATTATTTGTTTTTAATTGATCCGTTCCATTCCATTCTTGAAATTATGATATTTCACGTTACTTTTCGTTACCGTTATTACATTTACATACAACCTTGCTCGAAACTGCTTCCAATCAATTCGGCAGGTCGAAAATAGGGTATATACCACATTTTAGTTTTTTTCGTAGATTAGATCAAATTTTCTTATTTTGCTGGACTATATTAGATAATTTCAAAATGTCAAGAAAATCACCAAAATTCGAGAAATACAGGTCAGCGCTTAAAATTTTCGATATAAGATTCTTTTATGATGTACTTTCGATTTTTTTTTGTTTGGACTCGAAATTTTATTTTGAGTTGGGGTACCTCATTGTTGAAATTTTCATAGACGTTATTTTAAAATGAGATAGGTACTTGACAATAGTTAATCAATTTTAAACAAACTTATTTTTGATACGTTGAAAACTTAAAAAAATTTTGATTTTATGCACCATCTTAAAAATTTCGAGACATCGTATTTTCCTTAAATATGCACAAGCGAAAATTCTGTACGTATACACATTAATTACCTGTACTTGAACATAAAAATTAAGTTGCATAAAAGGAAGTAAGAACATTGGTATCACAGGCATATATACTACTTTAAATGAGATAGTTCCAATTAAGTCCCCGTAGTCTAGTAGTTAGGTAGGTAGGAATAGGAACGTAGGGTCGTTAGGTCGTAGGTTCGAATCCCCAATAGGTACAGGGATTTTTCGTTCACCGATTTGAATGAAAGTAGTACCATTGGTTACCTCGTAAAAATGTAATAATAGTGATAATAAAATTATTACTGCCAACTAATTACTATATTTTTAAAAATTAATTATAATATTTTAAAAATATTATTCTGACGTGTTAATCTATAAATATTTACTGATTTGCAGTCATTTTTTACTGATTTGACTCACAGGAATTGGACCGGCCAAATTTACTAATTATCTGTAAAATTAACTGATTGAATTCAGTAAAAAATAACTGGTTTAAACCAGTTATTTTTTACTGAATTCAATCAGTTAATTTTACAGATAATTAGTAAATTTGGCCGGTCCAATTCCTGTGAGTTAAATCAGTAAAAAATGACTGCAAATCAGTTAAATTTTACTGATTTGGATTTAGAGAGTACCGTTAATTATAAAGGAGGTTATTGAAATTGAATACTGCATTTAAAAAATCGAAATTGTGGAAAGAAAAAGTACTATAAACGCGATGTTATGCTGATTATTGGTGATACGAACATTTCTTTTTGTCGTAAGGATTCAAAAACGATATTTTCAACTTCGTATTTCCATCATTTCCAAAAATACTGTGAATATTGGAAAAATAGGCGTTTTCCACCCTTAATTTTTGGGCAAAGAAGTGGATGTTTTCGAAAAAAAAACGAACCTGTCTGATGAGAAATTACACGTAGAACATGATTGTTCATAACCATTTTTCCATTTTGAGGCTTTTTTGAGGAGACATTTCCAAAAGTTTCGATTTTTTCCAAAAATGCTGTAAATTGTTGAAAAATAGGTGATTTTTACCCTTAATTTTTGGTCAAGGAAGTGAGTGTTTTTGAAAAAGAAAAAAACCCTTCCGTTAGGAAATTACGCGTAGAACATGATTGTTCATAACTACTTTTCAATTTTGAGGCTTATTTGAGGAGATATTCACGAAAAACCGGTTTTCAGCGGACGTTTACCCCTCCCCTGAGGGTAGCGGAGGGTTGTGGGGGTGTCCATTTTAGTATGTTGTGTAGTGGACCATTACGAATGTAAAACGCGGAAAAAAATCAGGCTTTAATTTTTGGGGGTCAACTCCTAAAAATGCCTGGACTATTTTGAAATTTTGAATTTCAATTCATGGTAACCATACCTGCATTGACTACCTGAGCTGAAAATTTAAAAAAAAACAGAAACCGAAACCGTTATTTCGAACCGAAACCGCTATTTTTTTGCTCTAACCGTAATTGAAACCGAAACCGAAACCGAAATACCAAAAAATGAAACCGAAACCGTAAACCCGAAACCGAAATAAAAATTTTGAAACCGAAACCGCTAACAGTAACCGATATTTTTTTCGATTTCGGTTAACATCCCTGTTTTTCATCGAATGAACGTTCCTATCGTCTGAAGGTAAGTTCAAATCGATATAATTTCGTATGCAAAATTTTTTATCACGTACTGTATGAGCGGCATTTCAATTCTACGAACACGGGATAACTTTGATAGGGTGTAATATTACGTCATAGCGGCCAAACTATGAAGTGAAAAGTGTTCCGAATGATGGGGGAACATTAATAGATGGTTTACCTACACATTGGACAAAAAAAATTGGCATACAAAAAGCGTGCAATAACAAAATGTCGTTTATTCTTAAAATAGAGGTTTAAAAATCGCTATTTTACAAATAAACGACATTTTGATATTTTATGCTTTTTTGTGCAAATTTTTTTGGTGCAATGTGTAGGTACATTATCTATCAATGTTCCCCCATCATTCGGAACACTTTTCACTTCATAGTTTGGCAGCTATGACGTAATATTTACACCCTATCAAAGTTACCCCGTTTTTGATAATTTTTTTCACGGACCTTCAAAAAATTCTAGCTTCTTGACCTTACATGCTGGAGTAACCATTTTGGACTTGAATTGTAGAGGAAGGATGGAGCTTCCAGAAAAAAAATAGACAAAAAATCAAACTCATTTTTAACATGTCGAAAAATTGGAAAAAATAAAAAAAAAACGCGTTTTTTCTATCAAGTTACCCCGTTCTATTGGTAACTCATTTGAGGCAGCATAGCGAAAAAATGCTTCTTTTTGTCCCCTTCCCCGAAAATTCTTCTGGGATCTAAGTCTTGGTATTCATTTTGTACCCTCCCAAAAAAAAACTTCCGCGTCGCCCACTGTTTACACCATCATTTAAAAATTGAGTCAAAAATTTTGATATTTGCCCCCCTTCCCTCGAAAATCGAGTCGGAAATTCTGGAATTTTGCCCCCTCAATATTCGGACTTCGGGACGTCCCTGGCAGAAATGATCACGCTCGGCAGCATTTTTATAAAACCAGTGAAAAATGTTTCATCAGGTTATGTCATGATGGGACTATACAATTGGTTCTACCTTTTTTTCCAGATCTATCTATAGAAAAGAGGTCTGTGCAAAGGGAATGGGAAGCAGTTAGTCAGTGTGGGCAAGTGTAGTAGTTCAAATATTACCGCGAAATTATAAAAGTTGTTCTAATGTTGTTATTTTTTCCCTTCAAAAGCGATGTTTGTTAGCAGTTATATTATATTTACGAAAGAAGAAAGCATTAATTTTTTTCTTGAATGAATAAAATGTAACAAGGTTGAGTCCTGGAGTGTTTTCACCCACGTCAGTTGCAAACGGCGAGATGGCAGATGATGGTACAGGCGTGGAATTTGGCATTGTGATTGTTGACAAGGGCATTATAAGAAATTTTTTGAATTCGCGAGGCAATTACCAAACTCCATAAGAAGGGAAAGAGGGAGGTCTAAAGGGGGTATTTTTCGAAATTGGGTTATCGGCCCTTTTTTTGGTGTCATTTCCATAGATATTATTAAATCCCGCTGAGTTGAAAATTTCATTATTTTCAAAATCCCAAAGAGAGAACAGAGAAGTCCCTCAAATTTGGGATTTCTTAACTTGTATTTTCGTATTTTACATTAAAACTGCCCAAAAATTAACACTTTATTCAGCTGTGTACTGCCTGGCGACCTTCCAACTAAATTTTTATTACGATTTTCCAACTTCACGGGTAGATGTACCTATTGACTATTTACAACTTCCCATACCTGTACTCAGACTCAGAGTGAATAGAGGAATCTAAAGTTTCTGATAGGTATTGAACCAAGTTGTGTAAAAATTACGATTATTCAATTATACCCGGTTATCGGTTGAAGTTTTTAAGACGATTCCTGAGTAGTACAGGTCCAACATAATAAATACAGACCTCGAGGGGCACCCCGTATATCCCCTCTATCCTCTAGAGGGATGAGAGTAAAGAGGGACTTTTTGACTTGCAATTTGCCCAATTTTAAGTTACTTCGAAAATAAAATCAATTTTACAACTTTTTTCATTACTTAATTGAGGTGTAAGTTAGGTATTGAATATTTTCTGGTTATTCTGAATCCAGATAATTCGATAATTTTTCAATTTTCATTCAACTGAAGTGAGAGGGTTTACTATTCAGGAGAAGGAGTAATATTTTGACAAAAAATTGATATATTATGTAGGTGGGTAATTCTACCAAAACTGTCGCATTTAAGTTACTTATAAATTTCTCGAGTACTAAATGCGCTAGAGTGCTTTTTTTTGCATTGTTTTATTGGATGTCATCTCCCCCACCTTTTCCAGCGAAAAAAATAATTTTTCCCCTCCCCCACCACCCCCTGCATAAATTTTAATGGTCAAAAGTTCCATCGTCGTGGCTGTTACCACTCATGGTTTTCAACTTTACTTACCCCTAGCACTGAAGATAATTGATATTTTTGAAAAATTTTAAAAACATGATATTGGTAGAGTGTTGGGGTACACGTTGACCTCTCCGAGGGTCGCCAGAAGGGCACTGGGTGACCTCAAGACGAAGCCAAAACTCTGTTACTAGGTTTTTGTTCCATCGTCGTGGCGAAATTTCATTAATTTTTTCTGGCTCTGTTACTTCGTATTTAATTTTTTTCAATCGCAATACTGATTCAGGGGTGTAATAGGAACAACCTTTATCGGTTGAATTTTAAATTCCTGACTACTTGGTCAATCTTGAAATGAAAATTTGTGAAAATTCTTGTGTTTACAATTTTTACATTCCATCGTCGTGGCTATCAATTTTTCGAATTGTGCTTATGGTATTGAGCTATAAATAAGAAAAATATATTCCACAAGCAAGTATATCAACACAAATTCATCACAATGCACTTTAAAATCAATTCGCAATTGAAAAAATGGGAAATATTCAAGATTTTTCTTACGTCGTGGCTACTACTTTCATTTCCTTCGTCGTGGCGAAGATGATTTTTGCATCCACGACGAAGGATTTTTTTTCCGCAACGTGAGAACTTTGAACATGTAAATAGTATAATTCATTCTGCATCCAGTGGGCTTGACCCCTTCAATGAATTAGGTGCCACTACGATGGAACTAAAGACCACACAAAGGAAATTCTATGGTCATGGAACCCACGATTATAGATTTTCCATAGTAGTGGATACCAAAAATTTGAATCGCCCCACACCCTCCCCTGGGGGCTATGAACTGAGCCAAATACAAAAAATGGTGTCTCGAACGTATACATTTTAGATTTCAATCAAAAAAAATTAAGAAATTCAACTTTTATTTTTCGAATTTCATATACTGGAAATGCGACAGTTTTGGTAGAATTACCCAGGTACCTACTTACTGACTTACAAATTAAAATCTAGGTTTTCGAAAACACTGATTTCAATTATTTCATCGATTTCGCAATTAAAGTTAAACATAAGAAGTACCCAATTTTCAGAAAAATAGGCATTTGATTAGAAATTTAAAATAAATATTACCTATTTTAATTTTTTTTTAAACATGAATGTATTGATAATTATGTACCATCGAATTTTTTTTAAATTTTGATTTAAAAAAAGTAATAGGCAGGTATTTAGTATTTTCTACTTTGGTTTTCAAATTTAAAATTCTGAAATTTGGTGATCTGATTAAAACCTTTAAAGAATCGGGGTAGATACATAGGCGCACCCAAGGGGGGTGCTTAGGGGACTCGAGCTCCCTCCTTAAACTAGCCAAGGTGATTTTTTATCGTAAAAATGTCAAAAAGACGTTCAATTTTTTGCTTTTTGAATATAATGCTAACAAAAAAATTTAGCCCTCGCTAAATAAACATTTTCTTACCCTTTAAATCTAAATAAGTCAAACTAGATGAAATTTTGCTTTTTTAAATCAGTGAAATAAATTTCATTTAAAATCAGTATTTTTTAAATTGATTTTTTAATTAAAAACCACTGATTTCTCAGCCAATTTCCCATTGGTCAGAAAAAGTCAAAAATTCTGACTGAAAGACTGATTCTTAGTTGAACTTATTTTGCTGTTTCAAAAAGGTGACTTTTTACCAAACTTGATCGATGCAGATTTAGAGTGCATTGATTATTCCAAAAATGTCACAATTTTTCGAATTTTCTTTGTTTGTTAAATTTAATAATTGTTCAAAATTTTTCCTGTATTTTCTTGCAGGCTGAAATTCAGTAAATTTGATTCGAAATTTCAAAGTTTTTGTGTCCCTGGCCTCAGTCCAAACCCCCTCATCTGAATTTTGGAGCCTCCTCCTGTCCCCGATAACAGATCACTCAATTTTTCATTGATTTTTGACCGCCTCCTCTCCCATTTTTTCTCGAATTCTCAGCCCATCTCTTTGATATTTCTGGGTACGCTTATGGGTAGATGATATCATTCAATACGTAAGTCATTGAAAAAAGTCGTAGCAGATGAGTTGCTGTATTAGAGCCAAATTTTTTGCTCGGAACATCCGTTAGAATGAGCTGGAAAGCTGAAATTTGATTATGTTCGAGACATTATATGAGTAGGCATTTAGTAGTAAAAAAGATTTCAGAAATTTTTGACAGCAGCCCAGCTTTTGGGACTCTCACCAAAAAAAAAAAACAATTGAATTTTTTATCTAACGATGAGAAATTTATTCATTTTATACGTTAGTAAAAAGAAGTAAGTGCTGAAATTCGAGTGGGTTTTTTCAAAATTTGAAAATATTTTATTATTTAAAAATATTTTCCTCTCTTATATTGAGATAACCATTAAAACTAATGGATAAATCGCAAAATTAACTGGCTTGTAAGAAGTGTGGTAGATTTCATTTCGGAAGGCAGAGGGTAAGATGATGATTAAGAAAATATCTACTTGAATTTTCTCATGTTCTACCAGACAGAAAGGTTTCGCATTTGCCGAGTAACACTACTTTTGCATCTTCAAATTCACATGTGGCATGTGGCTCAATTTTTTATAAAAAATTCAAAATTTATAGGTGGGAGGGAGATAAGTGTAGCTAAATTTTCAATGGGAGTTCTGTAGTGATCCGTTGCATGAAATCGGCAAAATATTTGGATTCAATGACCTCAAATTTGAGGATAAACATGTATAGTTTATCCAATTTCATTTCATTTCGCCGAAATTGCGAAATTTGTCAATTTTTGAAAATTATTTTTTCTTTAATATTAAGGAAACTATTGAGTGAATCGAAAAATTTGTAATTACAAAAATTACTCAGGGTGTCAAGTACTACAGGAATAGTAGGTTTTGAAAACTCAATTACCAACCTTCTTCATTCCTACTTGCCTATTATAGGATAAAAAATTCAGGTAGGTGATTACAACTTCCAAACCAACCACTTCTATAAAACTCGACATTCTGAGTAATTTTTGTGATTACAAATTTTTCAACTTACTCAATAGTTTCCTTAATATTGAGGAAGAAAGAATTGTCAAAAAATGGAAAATCTCCAAATTTTGGGCAAAAAAAATCATTTTGCATACACCGAAAGTGTTTCCTCCCTAAATCGAGGTCGCAGAATCCAAATTTTGAGTCTATTTCATCCTAAGAACAACCCAAATGCCCTCACTCAAATTTCTACACATTTTTCCCTCTTCGCTTTATAAAAATAAATTTTTTCTGGAAAAATTCTACACGTGCATCGATGAAGTAAAAATTCAGAAGTGTACAAAATTTGAACCTTTTTGGCTGAGTAGAAGCTGAGAAAATTGCTTTTTTCTTTATTTCATCACGATTTTCTGATTATTTGCTGCACTCAAAAAAGTACACTGTATACCATAGTACTAGGCTACGTGTTTTCATTCGAAGCAAAGAAGCGAAGTTTTCTGGCAAATTACGATTTTTTTCCATTTCCTCTGCTTCTACTGAATGGATTTTGTTCAAATTTGGCGAACGAATGCATTTTTACATTTTCGATGCACGTGTGGAATTTTTTCGGAAAAAATTTATTTTTACAATGCGAAGAGGGAAAAATGTGTATAAATTTGAGTGAGGGCATTTGTGTTGTTCTTAGGATGAAATCGACCCAAAATTAGGATTCTGCGACCTCGATTTAGGGAGGAAACACTTTCGGTGTATGCTAAATGAATTTTTTTGCCCAAAATTTAGAGATTTTCCATTTTTTGACAATTTTTTCTTCCTCAATATTACGGAAACTATTGAGTAAATTGAAAAATTTATGATCACAAAAATTGCTCAAAATGTTGAATTCTATAGGAGTGGTTGGTTTGGAAGTCGTAATTACCTACCTGAATTTTTCATCCTATAATAGGCAAATACGAATGAAAAATGTTGGTAATTGAGTTTTCAAAACCTACTATTCCTGTAGTACTTGACACCCTGAGCAATTTTTGTGATTACGAATTTTTTGATTAACTCAATACTTTTCTTAATATTGAGGAAAAAAGAATTGACAAAAACTTGAGTCTCCAAATTTTGGGCAAAAAAACTAAGTATTAGAAACTAAAAGTATTTACTCCCTATTTTGAGGTCGCAGAATCCAAATTTTAGACCTGTTTCATTCTAGGATTTACCCTCCCTCCCTCCCTCCCTCACGCAAACTTTCAACTCATATGAAAATGATTTTTTTTTTTGAAGAATCCTACTGCATCGCTGATGCAGAAATACGGAAGTCAACTAAATTTGAACACAATCTTTGAGAGAAGCCGAGGAAATGAAAAAAATAATAATAATAATTTAAAAGTAAAACCTTTTTTGTACCCTCCCCGAAAAAAAGCTTCCGACGTCACTTGCGTATAGAACTTGATATGTCGAGTAATATCAATTATAAGACTTTCTCGATCTAAGCGTAGAACTTTCTCCAGTTAAATAAAATACGAAAACGAATTTTCAAAAAATTTAAAATCTCGAATTTGGGCAAAATAAATTGAAGTAATAGAAAATGTAAATATGTGTTCATCCCCTACTTGAGATCTCAAACCCCAAATTTTCAGGCAAAATCATCTTAGGAGTTAACTCATCGCCCTACTCCAATTTTAGCGCACCAACTCCTTTTGTCTCTACTTTCTGCTCAAAAATTTAAAAAAAAACTTAACTGGTACCTCGAGGATAACAACGTTTTTGTTGAAAAATCACCCTTTTTTTTTACCATTGCAGCTAAGTATAAAAAATACCTTCTCTCTTTGAAAAATTTCAAACAGTGATGGAAAACTGAAATGATATTAGTTCCAGTTCCAGTTTCAGTTCTCAAAATTTTTTAGTTCCAGTTTTCAGTTCGAGTTCGAGTTCCAGTTCCAGTTCCAGTTCCAAATATAAATTCCAAAATTTCAGTTTTTTTTTAATTTTGAAGGACAAAAAAATGCAAAATTTCCTGCTAAATTTGAAATTTGTTGTTTTTCCTTTTCGATTCAAAGTACAATTTTTTCCCCTATCAAGCTCAAAACAAAAGAATTCTAGAAAAAAGTCATTAGTAATATTTTTCGAAAATTTTGTGACCAACCCCTGAATTTTTCAACAAAAAATTTGAATACTTAATGTTTTAGAAGACGTCTTTAATGGGATGAAATTTTCGAGTTTACAACACGATTCTTCTTTATTCACTTTTTGACGTAAATTTTCATGGTTTGATGATTTTTATTAAAAAATTTTCAATTGAATGTGGTTTGATAAATTTCAATATCAAAATTTTGATTTTTCACGTCATATTTTAAATATTTATGTAAAAATTGCAACTGCTGGAACTGGTATAAAACTGAAATTTATTTTTGTTCTAGTTCCAGTTTTCAGTTCTCATCATTTTAGTTTTAGTTCCAGTTTTTTTTTCAATTTCCAGTTCTAGTTCCAGTTCCAGTTTCCATCATTGACTTAAAATTATGTAAAAAATAAAAATCGCGATTCTTCAAAATTTGAACAAAATGCAATTCTAAAAGTTGAGTTCTGTATAGCAAAATCGAACTCTTTCGGATAAAAATATTTTTCATTTTCATTTCAATATTTGCGATTCCATTTTATAAAGAAAGATCCACCACACTTCATGGATTTCCCTTCTTCAAGAGAAAATCGAATTAAATGTAAACGTTTTTCGATATAAAGGGAGAGGATAGTTGGTAGCTACAAACTAGCAAGGGAGTTAAGTATATCAACTCGAAATAAAATTTTGAGCCGAAAAAAAAATAATTCGAAAGTAGGTAGGTACTAGGTACATCATAAAATAACCCCATATTTGAAATTTTAGCCGCTGAAGTTCATTTTTAGAATTTTGGAGAATTTCAGAAATTTCAAAATTATTATTTTATCGCCCTGCAAAATATGAAAATTTGATGTTGTTGTACCTAATCGGTGAAAAAAGCGGAAATTTGAAATAGGTATACCTTATTTTCGACCTTTCGAATTAATTGAACGTGGTTTCGAGACGTTTCGAAGCCTGCAATTTTTTTGGAAATTTCTGGTTATGGAGAAAAGCTTATAAAATGGTCCATATGAACTTCAGTACCTACCTATAAGGTAATATATAGTAGATTACCCATACCAATGACCTATTTGATCGATTTATTTCGTATTTTACAGTTTAAATCCATATCTTTTTGATAGAAAATTTTTAAAATACGCCAGTAGCATATCTACGCATTGCAGTAAAAAAGTCGAAAGGTGATAGGTATAGTAGGTAGCTAGGTACCCTATTTTCGATGAAACAGGTCACCAATTTGATGTTTTACACACAATAGGATGACAGCGAACGCATGCCACATTCCATTCCAAAAAAAAATACCGCCCTTCCACCTTCTCCATACATCCTTAAGGTTACAATTAATCTCTTTCATCGCCTTGGTTTCTTTATGTTTCCTCTAGTCTCCTTTCAGATGTTTCCTTTCCCGGTACCTGATCTACAAAACCACCCACGCACAAACACTACATATAATGCAATGCGCGGCACCAAGTGAATTCGAATTTCACCAAGCAGGGAATTAGTTTTTATCTACCCAGTTTGCATGCACTGAGAGGGAGTAGCAGTAACGAGGTAACGACCAGCTGGTTCACCAAAACACAGACGTAGAGAGGTTAGACCAGAATACGTCACGTAAAAAGGTAGAACCATTTGTCAGGTCCCCATTTGCTCACTTGGACATCAATTTATCAATTTTTAAAAAATTGAACAGAACAGAACAGAACATAACAAAAAAGACCAGAACAGAACAGAACAAAACAGAACAAAACAGAACAAAACAACTGGAACAAAACCAGAACAGAACAAAACAATTTGTTTAAGGATTCGTTCCAGAACAGAACAGAACAAAACGATGTTCTGTTCCACCAGCCCTGCTTGCTTCTATCTTAATCTTTATACTTGTCGTGATGTTCCATTGTTTTAGTGTTAACTGTTACGTGTTTCGTGTATCGATTTTGAATTTTCTATTTTATTTTTTTAGTCTTCCAAGCCAAGAAGCAAGAACTTTTGCAGAGGGTATATTTCTGAAAATCGAACATTTTGGTTTTTCAGCCCACCCAAATTTCCTCCTTCTTTTCGGTTTGTTTCGGCAAAAAATTTTGCGGCCAGTTGAGATACCTAGGTACTGCTCTTGTTAGTAATAATAAAAACAAAATTGGGAAAGTTTCCTGAAGACAGCCTCCTTCTTTGTGCAGTTTTTCAACTCAAAAATCAAAATTTTTAATTTTGACCCCCTTTCCCTTTCCCTATTATGAGACCTCTTTTTGCTTTTCAAATTTTTTCCCCCAGGCGCGGAGTTTCTCTGCACGGTCCTGCCTATAAAATCGTTCTTTTTTAAGCAAACGAGCTTGATATAGGTAATTAAACAACGAATTGAATTTATAAGATGTGAGGTGAATTTTGTAATGGAAAAATATAATAAAAATGCAAATGGCGTTCGCTAACGTAAAAAATTTATCAGCAACCTAAAAATTAGTTTAATGAAATTGAAAATTAATATTTTCGAAAAAATTGCAAGCGACATATATGTATGTCTTACGGTATTGTAAAAAAATGGACGTTACAATAGCGATGTTTCTGATGAAAAATTTCTTGTAGGTCCCTACCTTACTTTTTTAAATGAATTTTTGAATAACTTACAGAATAAAAATCGTTTGATTTTTTTGAGATACTCATCTAAGCACCTCCTCCCTTTTTGGGTCGCTTTGACTCCAAATAATTCCTTCATTATGAAATTTTTTGGATTTTCATTATCTGAAAACGCGTTGCGACGTCTGGTCGTTATGGGAAGTGATGACCTGATGACCTAATGACAACGAATGTAAGGCCTAGTAAAGGTATGTATTTCTGGGATTAACCTATGTATATCCGAAATTTTTAGAAAATCATAGGTATAGCTACACTTGAAATAGGTATGTACTTGAATAAAACATATGAACTGAAAGGAAATACTTGACCAATGAAGGATTGTCAAATTTTCAGTTTAGGAAGGTGGAATTCACAAATTGAGCTAAAATTTTATTTATGGCTGTTAAGTATTTAGGTACCTATAATCATTCAATCGATTCCCAATTCCAGTGTGTGTCCCTTGAAAATTTCACAAGTGGTAACCCTTTTTTCTTTCATTTCCGTACAAAAAACTATAAGTAGATATTCCAATTACAATTTTATGAATCATTACAATGTGCACTACTTTCCTACTTTGAAAATATTAACCCTTAGCCGTCTTTGGCCTCATATTAAGCCGCCATCCACAATATCTCATCTTTATATCAGGGCCGGACCAAAAGGAGGGACAAGGGAAGCAGAAATCCTTCTCTAATATTTGAAAAAGCGAGTTTCATTCGGAAAATTCGAAATTTCAGTCCTGAAGCTGAAATTTGCCCAAAAAATTATAAATTGTGACCTCCATTAAAATACCTAATAAAAATTTGTTAGTTGGACAGAGTTGAAAAAAAATTTAAAACCATTTTTTAAAAAGAATTTCTGAATTTTTTTCAACATGTTCTAAAAATTTAGTACTTTTTCAAAAAAAGTTTAAAACCAATTTTTTAGAGAAAATCCTGGAGAAAAACTTATAAAAATGGTTCTTATCCAGGTACTTGTCTGATCGATTCAAGCACAATTTTCCGAAATTCCCAATTCTGAGTTCGAAGCCATATTTTTTGGCAAAACGTCGTCAAAGTAATCTACATTTTTCCCAGAAAAAATTTCTACTGAGAAAATTGATGTAAGCCAGCGGTTACAAATTTTTTTAAACTTGTGCTCTAATCGATCAAATATAGATCGCATACAGATAATTAGTTTTTGAGTGCCAAAATTCATATAGACCAGCTGGGAAATTCCAAAAATTTCTGGAAACTCCAAAACGTCTCGAAGCCATTTTCAATAAATTTGGGGGAAAAAGTCAAAAAAGGGTATTCCTATACCAAATTCAAGCTTTTTTCATTTATTACCTAGATCAATGATTTATTTTTGTTTAGGCTTAAAATTTTAAATTTTTTAAGCTGAGGTTCTTTTCTCAAGTTTTGGATAATTTTTGAAAAAACAAAATCACCTCATCGCCCTGCAAAATATGAAAATTTGATCTAATCAACGAAAACAGCTGAAATTTAGTATATACCCTATTTTTGACCTCCCGGATCGATTATGAGCTGTTTCAAGACGTTTTGGAATTTCCAGAAAATTTTGCAATTTTCCAGGACCAGAGAAAATCCTATAAAAATGGTCCATGAATTTTAAGGAATTGAATTTTTCCAATCGTCATTATCTGCACATTTTTATGAATAAAATGACGGCGTAAGCCAAAAGATTTAGAAATTTATGATCAAATTGTTTCATTAATTTCGTTATAATATCTATTCAATGAAAAAAAATTAATTTTAATTACGATTTTGATTCAATGTTATTATTTCATTTTAATATGAAATTTTTTGGACATACTTAGATATTTTTTTTTATTATTTCATTGGAGGGCCCCAAAGTTTTGGCACACCCTACACAGAAGGTCCAGTCACGCCTATGCATCTCCTCAGTACTTGAAATGTGATGGTAATTGCACCATGGAATTAGCCATGATATAAACTTCAGAATGACGTGCTAAAAGAAATTTTCATTAATTTTTTTCCTAATTTGCAAGGAATTTTTCGAAGTTTTTACTCATTTCAAGACCAAAGAATTGCGCGGATTAGAAAACTTTTTGCATTTTTGAAAAAAGCATGAAATCTGGTACCTATCAGAAAGCTGTTGGGGGGGGGGGGCAATATTTTCTACTCGCGTAAAATAAAACGTAATTCGTGCACGAACCGCTAGTCGGATCCAAATGGAAATTACTTACATCATTGAATCGAGCACAATTTTAGCTTCGAAGTGATGTGTTCAAGAAAAATTTTCACTCATTTTATTCACACATTAGGAGAGATTTTTCAAATGTTGTACCTATTTTTGACCGAAAAAGGTCCATTTTGGGGGCAAAGGACCACGCGGATTCCAAATATGGTGGCACTTTTGGAAAGAGCGTGAAATTTGAGTCCAGTAACATAAGAAATATTCATACATTGCCGATTTGAATTTTGAATGAAAAATAATATCCTTGCAGGATTAATTGAAAAGGTAGTGTGATTGAAAATGAGTTTGTTGGCGGTTTTCATTTCCTTGACTCTTTAATTGTGATCTATGAGTTAACCGCTGATCAGATTGAAATGGCAATCGAAATGGCAATTGCTTCATTGAATCTGGCATGATTTCAGCTTTAAAATGATATGCCAAAAAATGTTCCACCCAATTTTTCTCCAAATTGCAGGGAATATTTCAAAGTTTTTACTCATATTTTACCAAAAATGGGCCAATTTCAGGCTGAAAGGCTATGTGGATTCCAAATATGGTGGCATTTTTGAAAAGAGCGTGAAATTTGGTATCAGAAACCTGTAAAATATTACTAGGTTGTCGATTTAGATTTTGAATAAAAAATAATTCTATGTATATGTTCTATGAAAACGTGGGTTGATTAGAAAGAGAGGTTTTTGGACTAGAATTTTTCTCTCTAACACTTTTATCGTGGTTAAGAGCGAACCGGTGGTCGGATCAAAATAGTAATTACACCAGTGGATTCGGTGCAATTTCAGCTTCAAAATGATGTGTTAAAAAAATTTTCACCCAATTTTTTGCCCAGGTTACAGGGTATTTTTCGAAGTTTTTACCCATTTTTGTCCAAAAAAGCCCATTTTGAGGCAAAAATGGTTGCGCCGATTCGTAAATTTTTTGCATGTTTGAAAAAGGCGTGAAATTTGGCTTCAGATACCTGTAAAATATTACGAGATCGTCGAGATGATTTTCGAAATATTCTAATTTGAAACAAAAATTTCATTATAAAAGTGACCTACAGTCCCTGCGGTTAGCATGAAAAATTAACGCACTTTTTCCTTTAGGGTAAAAACCTTAGAACATGGATATGTCCAAATAAAAAGTTCAAATAAACCTAAATTCGTGACATTTTTTAAAAATATCAAGAATTATATGAAAATGACACCAAATTGACCTCTACCCCTTCATGTGAAAAAATAGGGGGCAATACTAAAATAAAAATTACATTTCAACCCGTGTTCAAAAGGTGCAGTATACCCGAGCTAACCGCAGGTACTACTATATTTAGCTATCACAATGAATTATTGGAATATTTTTGGGCAGAAAATTTTCCTGAAAAAATTCATAATTATGCCCATGGCGCAGGTTACGTGGTAAAAAGCTGAAATTTGGTACATACTCTATTTGCGACCTGCCAAATCGATTGGAAGTGGTTTCAAGACGTTTCGGAGCCACCAGAAATTTTTGAAATTTTCCACCTCTGGAGAAAAGCTTTTCTGCTCAGAAATGCGAATTTGAACTCAAAGTTACGAATTTTGGAAAATTGCGCTCTTACCAATCAAATAGGTCACCAATATGCATAATCCGCGATTATAGGTGCTAAAGTGAATATGAGCCATTTTTATGGGCTTTTCTCCAGTGCTGGAAAATTCCAAAATTTTCTGGTGGCTTCGAAACGTCTCGAAACTGCTTCTAATGGATTCAGGAGGTCAAAAATAGGGTATAAACCAAATTTCAGCATTTTTCGTTGATTGGATCAAATTTTGATACTTTGTAGGCTATGAGGTAATTTCGAAATTTCAAAAATTCGCCAAAATTCGAAAAATGCACTTCAGCACCTGAAATTTTGGTTACGAGGTCTTCTTATGGTGTACTTTCAATTAATTTTTGTTTGGGCTCGAAATTTTACTCTGAGTTAAGATACCTTTCTTATTGGGTATGCAAATGAACGAGATAGGTTTAGGCAGATAAACGAAAATTCAAATTTATTCATTCCAATTGAAAAAATTTGTCGTTTTGACCGAAGATTTGTTTCTTGTAACTAAACGTTTCAAAATACTTATTTATACACCACTTGCGCGACTTCGGATCCCTTTCTTTTTCTTGGAAGAATTCCTTTGAAACCGGCAATGATACCGTTGCATCGTAAAACTGTAGGAGTGCGGATCCGATGGTTCTATACTATACCCACTTTTACTTATAGTGAGTAGTACTTTTTACTATGAAAAATTGTAAAAAATACATTTTTTAATCGCAATATCAGTTAATTACCATGAAATATGTTTAAAAGTACCACAATTGACACAATTGTGCTAAAAATTACTATTTAAATGGCAAAAAATACGATTCCTTTTTTTCCGTGCAAAAATAAAAACTTTGAATAATTGGTCTTACTATATAATAAAAAACTTCGGGTTCTTGGTGATAGCTGTGATGAAAAATTTCGCGATGAAAAAAACATGATATCAAATTTCAATTTTCACACAATTTACGTAATCTTCAAAATTCGAGAAAAAATAGAAAAAAGTAAAAAAGATTGTGTTTGATGCATTAATTTAGTTCTACGGACATTCAAAAATAATGAAATTCAATTCTTATGATTTTTGAAGCTGAGAAATTAATTTTCTGCACCATTTACAAATACCCATCAAATTTTTCAGGTGTGGGGTAATTGTAAACACGTGTTATTTAAATGGGATTCACAAATTTAAACACAAAATATCTTTTTTTGTTGTTTTGATTTTTTTTTGATTTTTTTTTACAAGCTAGTTTTTCTACGCGTTTAAATATTTAATCTGTATAATTTTTTTCCAAATTATGCAAAAAAACCCGAGTGATACGTTTTTTATGGGGCACAATGTATGCATTTACATTTACCCCATCATTGTGGGGTAAATGTAAATATTCTTGTCCAATTGTAAACGAAGTCCATAATTTCGGAATGAATAATCGAATCGATGAAAACAAACCGCCATCTTACTCCTCATACATTCATTGATACATGGTAAAAATTTCAATCACTTTGCTTTCTTACTTACAGAGTAAAACGAAAAAGAGTATCACAAAATCGGTTCAATTTTCCGAAAAATTTACAATTACCCCAATTGACCTTACTGAGTTGAATATTCTTCTGTACATGCATTTTTGAATTACTGTATGCTTTTGAATTCCGAATTTTAGTCTGTGTGCCTTAAAGATCAATACCTATTAAATGTGTTGAATTTCCATGATATTTGTAAAATTTACATTTTCTCTCGATTCTCAAAATTCTGGACTGTTTGGACACAAATATTTTTTTTCACCACCTGTGAATAATTGTAAAAATTGAGTTAAAATCTTTGAATTTCAAATTTTGTAAGATAGTTGAGATACTCCTGGTTTGAAAATTTTGTATCTTGGTCTGAAACGGGTTTTTAAATCTGGTAACTAAGTACATTCACATCCATCAAGAAACCTGAATAAGAAATAGAATTGGATTAAATTCACGAATTATAAGATTGGTAATATGCAGGTCAATCACCTGGTCAATTCGTAAGTATTCAATCTGAGTAAAATCTGAAACAAAAATAAAAAGGTAAAATTAATTGATTTTTGCATTCCTCATTTTCATTTTTAATTTCGATTCAGTTATGATTTCATACCTTGTTTCTTGTATCTGATCTGTACTTTAGAACAATATCAATAGCAGCTTTAACTGGGAGTGAGGCGCCTGCGTTTCTTAGATCGTCGTTATGAGCTTCTGAGTTCAGATTCAGACTTGGAATTTGGTCGAAATATCCCATGCAACAAGCAAAACAACCAATTTTGATTAATTAAAATAGTCATAATTTGTAAATTGTATTACATATTAATACCTAGTGATTTTTCGCAGCGTACCTGTCTGTTTGACTGAGTTCCAAATGGGATACCTAGTTCTCGATAATATCGTAAGTTTCCCAAATGTGTAAGATCTTCACAAACATGGAATTTTACACTCGATTTTGGAATCCAGCTTCGATTCTTCGGTGTCTTCACAATTTTGTCATCTGTAAATAGAAGAGAAATTAGATTAAGTATTTATTCTGTGAAAATTAATTTTTATACTTGCATGTTTTTCTTTTTGCGATGTATTTTCCATGTATCTATTGTAAATTCCATGTAAATTTTGTATAGGTATATTCGTGCATGATATTTTGACAAGGAAGTGCATATATGTCTAAATGTTCTGTTACAAAGTTCGAGTTACCTAGTTTAATTTTTTATAAAATTTAAAATTCAATTGTTACTCTAGTCAAAATTTTCGATCTTTAGACTTTCATTTGGTATGTCCCTCTCAGCTGCTCCTGTCTTTCTGAAAGCAGTGGGGGCATTGGTCCCGACCATCTAGTCAGACTGATCATTGTCTCCTTAGTGATGTAGGACTTTTCACTCCTTTCCTCTGTTCTTTGGAGCAGTGGGAAGGGGGTGAAGGGGCATATGTCACGGAGGGAATGTTCTGTCTGTCTAGGTGGTAACACTGGGCGGCGCAGCTGATGGACAAAAGTCCATTTAGAACTTACATTTACGTACCTCTGTGTGTAGTTTCCTAGGAGTTACCATAGTTATAAGGTCGTTTTGTAGAGTTAAGTATAGGTAAACGGTTTTGTCTTGGCCTAATTAAAGAGTAATAATGGTATAGTACGTTTTAATTCCTTTCTTTCGTCTTATGAGTTCTTTCGTATTAATTTAATCTTGCATGAGTCGTTGTTCAAAATATCTGTCGTTCGAAGAGTGCAATAGTGTTAAAATCATGGGAAGGTATCTTGCCTATTAGAACAATTATGAGCTAGTCAGGTAGGCGGGTATACCCTCCAAAAATTAGAACCGTGGAAATGTAAACGTACCTATTTGTGATTGTGAAGCTAACTGGTTCAAACCTGGAAATTTCAAGTTCATGTCAATTTTTAACTCGAACAAATGATTGTATTTTTACCAAAGATAAACTCCTCATCCAGTCAGTAAATTGTTACATAGAGGAGTCAAGAGGTGAATTTTGTTCTTATTGATTTTTAGCTTCTCCCCCTCCTTCCACCTTCCTGCAAAATAATTACCATTTTTTTTTTTACAGATTGACAGAATGCCGAAAATAATTGAAACCCATTTGAGACAACTGCATCTCTAATGACGTTTTGGTTTATTCTAATCCAAGCTTTTTATCGTATACTAATTATTAACTAAGTAGGTACCTATACCTATAATTATATGGCCGGTATGCGCATGGGCGCCCGCAGGATTTTCTGATGAAGTAGCGAGACAAAATGCAGACGAGCATAATCTAACTCTGATAGAGCATTTCGGAAAGCTTCGCCCTCCTGCCCTATCCATCCTATTTTTTTCCCCGATGAATTCGATGGAAAATGGCAAACAAGATGTCAAAAGCATCAATTTTTTGGAATATTCAAATATTAAATCCAAAATGTTAAAGGTTCATTTTTAATTGAATTCATTGAACGTTGAAGTTGAAGAAATATTGTATTTAAAAAAATCGCCCCGAATCTAATTCAAATGATCTCATTAAGAGATTGTGTAGGGATCTCAAATTTGAAAAATTCTCACTTTATTGGTAGGTACCGATGCGTCTCCCCTAATTTCGCTATTTTTCCAAAGAAAAATTATGAATTTCAATCTCATATTTCTAGCTAAAGCTAAAATTGAAGTTTTTTGAAATGAGAGGGAAAGAGCTGGGCTGCCCTCGGCTCTCCTTGGAATAGCCACAAATTTTCTAGTTTTTTGCAGTACCTATGGAGAAGAAAAATCGAAAAATGGGGAGATTTATTGAGTTTTTTAGTCAAAATCACTGTTTTTTCTAATAAATGGGACATCGACTGAGAAATTAATCATTTTTGCCCGAAAAATCAGTGAAAATTGAAAAATTACTTATTTACTGCCCGAGCGAAGCGAGGGCGAAATGTTTCTTAAAAATCATACTCTTCTTTGACATTTTTATGATGAAAAATCTCCATTCCGAGCTTAAAGGAGGCTCGAGCCCCCTGAGTGCGCCCCTGATTCATAAGCTGAAATTTTTTCAATAAAATTCGTGCTTTTTTCGTCTTACGTTTTAGATAAGTATCCAAAAAAACGACATTCTTTATGAGCTCCTCTCCTTCCAAAAAAACAGAAGATTTTTTAAAATTCCATTCAAGATGTCACTAAGTCCCCTTATAAATGAGAAGGACAATTTTTTTCAATTGAAAATATTTAATTGTTTGGGCTAGAAGGGAAGATGGTTCATACCATAATTTTGAAAATGAACTGAGTGAAGTTATTTTTCAGGAAAAATTAGTACTGAAAGGAAGGCGAAATCCTCAACCCCTATCTCTGATATGTATGTATCTTGGGGTTTATATACCCGAGCGAAATGAGAGCTAAGATTTGAAAAATTGATGATTTTCAGGAAAAAAATGTAGGTACTTAGTTCGTTTTATAATGGTTTGTGGTTCAAAAAAATCCTATTAATTTGGAATAAAAATTTCGTGCTTTTCAAAGTTGCAGAATTCACTACAAAATCTCTTCAATGCCGTTGTTACGCCGAGTAGTGTTTAAAAAAAATTGTTTACGCATTCGTTGTCGTTTCGTATTCTTTAATCATTTAATGAACTTTTTAGGATTACGATTATTTTGCTTTCGTTTTCATTTTTTTGGAGAAATAAAGAACTCTAAAGAAAGCCTTAAAACCGCTTAGAATAAATACACACTGAAAGTGTCCATGTTGATCTTTCCTCGTCAACCACGACGAAAAAAAATTTTGGACTTCGGCGGAAGCATTTGTAGTTTGTGAACTTCATTTTTTTTAAATCCTCTTAAATGCTATAGAAACCTCCAAATTTTTTGGGCAATTTTTAGTCGAGCTATGGCGTTTTTGAGTGGCTATTTTGTAAAAAAGTTTAGGAGGTACAGTCGTATTTTTTTTTGAGTAAATGTTTAGTTTGAATTATAGGTACCTACCATAAAAGTTTCAAAAGATTGCAGTTGGAGCAACGTTATCAAAAAAAAGAAAGAAAACTGGCCAGCCGTGGAATTTGTAATTTTAATGAGATTATTTTTCATTCTGATCATGGTGCATTGTGAAGTTATAAACGATAATAAATTATTTTCAAATGAGGCAGTTCTATATTACTGGTCGAAGATTAGAGGTGAACTGTTGGTGAGTAGTTTGGATTAGAACACAATCTGATATCTAATCCAAAGAATTCCAAAATAGTACAAAAATATATTTAACACGCGAATAAATCAACATCAAAAACTTTAAATTATACAAATTTGGTCGTAGAAAGTTTTCATTTGAGATCACAAGTAAAAAATATCATGTTTGTAATCGTTGAGCAACTCGTATTGCGAATAAATATCCCAATAAAGAAAACGGAATCACAATGCAAATGAAAGAAATCCCTTCGAAGATGAATTTCGGAGCAAATACACCCCACATCATTAGATGTCGTCGGTGTAAATACGCAGCCAACATGATGAAAAAAATCTGGAAAAAATTTAATATTATTTCAACTCGAAAAAATTATTTGTTTTTAAAAAATAAGCCTATGACTATTGACTTACTCGAATTGAATGTAACGTCAGGTATTTCAACACCAAAGCGAATGCAGTTCTTTGAAAGGCTTCAAATTTGAATTTTTTCTTGCCACGTTCCAAATATGGAAACACCGCCAACAACTGATTTTAAAAAAATACATCAATTTTACAATCAAATTTGATAGGCGAGTCGAAAAATATCTCAATTACCATTAGGAGAATGCTATGGATGGCCTGAGACATAAAAGTATGAATGACTACAAGAATCCCAGGAACTAAAGTACCACTTCCAATTTCTTTTTGAATCAGGAAAGCTGCATTCCATTGGATACTGGAGAAAGAAGTATTGTGTCCAGTAGTATAAAACCAATAAATTGACGATAAATTCCAAAGTATCACAGTCCTCCAAGGAACATCAAATTCATATTCTGTAAAAAAAAATTAATTCAATACTACCAATTTTTAAATTTATTCGCAAAACAGTTCAACTTACTGGTTTTTTGATCACTTTTATACGAGGAAGTGAAATATGGCAAGGACCACACAGCCATAGTCATCAATACCGCAGGAAAGGCGTACAATTGACCTAATATTATTACACAAATGCAGCTCAACAATGTATAAATATTCGTAAAAGAATTTTCCAAAAAGTTGGAGGGGTTTCTGATATTTTGACTAGACAGAGACGACTTATTTTTCGGAAATATTCTCAGCAAAGGGTCATAAAAAATAATACATAATAATGACGTTAGAAAAATTAAGAGAAATCCAGGAATGTTATTCACAAAAGCGATATCTTTTTCAACGTTAATCACCAAAGTTTCACAAATCCAATAAAATGATACGAAAAAGCAGGTAATTAAAGATATCCAGTTCTGAAAATTAACCGAAATAATCGAACAGGTAAATGAAAATATGGCTACGAGGCAAGACACCAAAGAGATTTTCGCTGGCTCAGCAATTTGGCATTGGTAATCTTCTTCACCTCGACATTTCGCGTAGCTGAGAGCTGCTCTGTAAATGAAACATAAAAAAACTGCATTTTTGATCAGATTTGAGGTGAGAAATTCTCGTATGGAGGATATTTTTGGAAGGCTCGAGTATGTAATGACCCATAACAACGTGATGAATAAATACAGAACTATTTTAGGTTCTTCTAAAACGAAGCTGTTTGAAAATGGAATAATTAGAATAATGATATAAAATGATATGCAAAAAATGTCGACGATTTGGCAACCAATTCTTCGTATCATCGATTCCATGGAAATATTTAGATTGGTACAACACCATAATATGGCTGAGATTGAGAATATCTCGGTTGAAAAATAAACCGAAGTTACTAAATCGATAGAGAAAAATTCAGCCCATAAAATACTGATTACTGTAATCAGAGCGAAAATTACGAAAAATAATACTAAAAAATATCCATTAATTAACGATAAAGTGATAGTTTTCAATTCACTGGTAAAGTAGGTAAATATGGAAATCGAAAGGATGCAAATGAGACCAAATATAATGGAAGTTTCGGAAAACTTGACCCAAACTTGCTGACAAGTGTTCAGGATAATTGCAGTATACGACTGAAAATCGTCTATCATGGTACGAACATCTTTATTCGGCCATTCTTTCTTCAAACGGGTATAATGGTTTAAAATCGACTCCAGTTGGTTAGAAGTGAATTGGGAATTGTGCTGAGAGTACATTTTGATGTAATTGGTAATTTGCTCGATGTTTTTCCACAGAATGGCTGATATTTTGTTGGTGGAGTTTAATAAAAGATCAGGTATGCATTCTAAAATCACTGAGCCAGTGTTTGAAAAAGGAATAGGTAATCCTAAGATGGTAGACAAAGTTGGGACAAGGTCTACTTGATTAATACTTTCGAAAGTACGATTTGGTATTGAAAACAGAGGATGGATCGGAGAGTAGACGAAAATAGCAGATGTGACTTCTTTCTCCGTGTCTCCTCCGTGATCACCTGGAATAAAATATCTAAATTTAATACTCGGATATCAAATTAGAATGGGTTATTGATTACCTGTAGAAGTCATTCCATGATCACCAATCACAAAGAGTAAAATATTCTCGTGTTGGATTTGTTCGATAATTTTCCTGAAAAAATATAAATAATTATGAGCAACCGGCAAGCAAAAATTTTGAAAAAATACGAATTTAAAACATACTTCAAAACATTATTCATTTCATTCAATTTCCTGCTCATTTCCGAATGCACAGGACCATAACGATGTCCACAATGATCAACTCCCAAGAAATGCCCAATCAACAAATTCCAATCAGATTTCTCCAATTCTGGAAATAAATTCTGCTTGACTCCATCATCAACGGTATCCAGATCCCAAACATTGAACGAATCAAAGGGATAACTACGAACGAATCTATTTGGGTATAACTTGGACCACGTATCATCGCCCATATTCACGATGTATTTATTTTCTCGTACCGCAACATCGATTAAATTATCTTCTTTGATATCAGTTGATGCGAAATTCGAACTTATATCAATGAAGGTAGATAAGCATCCGGTGGTCAGAGCCTTGATTCTTTGCATTGTCGTTGTCGGTGGATCAGCGATGAATTTGAACAGCTTGGAATTTCTCGGGTTGGTTTCCAAGATATTGTTGATAACGGATAATTTATTTTGGTATGGTAGTTCTTGATCTTTGGGTACATTGGCATGTTCAACGAAGTCATATCGTAGAGCATCTATTATGACCAAGATCACTTTCAAATCACTAGAAGAGCAGTGTTGGTGAATAAATCCTCGATCTGTTTCGAGGTGGGCACTTTCGTTATGACATGTTGATCTGTAAGGGAGTTCTTCCCTGTGCAGTAGTAAACCGCTGGTGAATATGAGCACTGCTATAATAAATGACGAACAAATCCATACCAATAAAAATATTATTCTGCGATGATCGTTCACTTTCATTGTTTTTTCTTCGGTATTTCATTCGGATCATGTTCTCAAAAGTGGATGATTTTCAGTCGATGATATCACAGAACTTTGTCACGAAGGCCATGGTTGGTTGGTTGGATTATAAAGTATTTCTAAGACAGTTCAGCTTATGAAATTAATATTTACTCAGCACTTCAAATTTCAATTATTTCATTTTGTCCGGCAAAAAAAGAAAAAAAATTCGTGTTTACATTTTTTTTACAAGATAAGAAAACCTTTTGGTTTATTTATTTTGCCTGGTTTAAGTTTTCAAAAAAGTAGTTCTGTATTTTCACCACAAGAGTGCATTAGTGAAATTTTTGCAAATTACGTCATCATTTTCAGTAATTACGGTAATTTACCGTAAATTTTATCAAAACATTGATTTTGTTTACGACGCATTATCAGTTTTTTGAAAAAATTTTCGTTTCTCCTTCTCGCTTGATTGTTCAATCGCGATTCGCGAAAATCTTTTAATTAATTGCGTAGTTGGTTATAATTAATTAAAAATAGCAATTTACTGTTGCAAGACGTTGTTTAACTACTTGAAGAGTTCATAATTGTTAAGGTTTAAGTACCACATCAGAGTATCATCATAGTAAATGATATCATTGCAGTCATTAACGCAACACTTTATATAAGTTAAACCATGGATAGCTTTGCTGATATTTATGGTACGTACGTATATATCGATAATTTATCACTACCGAACTCTTTTATTTCAATTTTATCATATTTACAGCTAGTTTCTACAAACCACTGGAGAACGAAAAAATCGAAAGTTTGATTAGAATCCTATGCTCGAAGACTGATGAAACGAACAACAGCGCTTGTTTAAATCGATTGAAATCCAAAGGATGGGATCTCGATTGCAACGAAGTTTATCCTAATTTATTCATCTCAGACGCGTATGTCATCATTTCTATTTCAAAACTGTCTCCGTAACTGTTTCTCAATTACCTGCTTTATTTTTCAGAGAAGCTGCGAAAAACATCGAGTATTTGAAAGCGATTGGTATAACGCACGTTTTAAATACAGCTGAAGGTGATAGATTTGGAATGGTAAACACGAATGCTAATTTTTATAAAGATGCTGGAATCAGATATCTTGGTTTGCCATTGAGAGACTTACCTGTCGAACAGATAATCAAATATGTTCACGAAGCTGCCGATTTTATTGACGAAGGATTATCGTCAGGAGGTAACTATTCCTATTATTTGCATTCTACCTAGGTAACTATCCAATTTATTCATCTTTCTGCGATATTTTTTTAGGCAAAGTATTAGTTCATTGTGTGATGGGAATATCTAGATCGAGTTCGTGTGCTATCGCCTATTTAATGATCAAAAAGAATATGACAGTACACGAAGCAATTCAGCAAGTGAAACATCATCGAGAAATCAGGCCTAATAATGGATTCCTCATGCAACTCGTCGATTTAGAGAAACAACTGCGACCAAAATAGTGAACTTTACGGTTTACTACATATGATTGAAAAGTGATTTGTGAATTTAAAGTGGATTTTTCAGGTTTTCTTTATATAAGGTAATCATTTGCAACAAATGCTTCTAAGTATATTAAGTTTTAAATCTTGTTAATCGATAATTGCACTTGGATTATCATGTTTTCATGGCTAAATTTAATTCAGCTTCTTAGTGATATTTAACGAACAAGTTTACTTTTTAGAAAAGTAATTTTAGCTATAAATTTGACCTTACTACGATTTATCATTTTCCCATTTTTTTTGGGGCAATTGATCTTTCGTTTAAAATGATATCATTCTGTATACTGCTTTGAAACTTAATCGTAATTTTTCACCCAAAAACTGTACTGATTTGACTTAACGAGTCGTTATCAATTTTATACTCATTATTTTGTGTGTGTATTTAATTTAATTCCTATTATTTTTAACAGTTTTTTTTAGTAGGTAAAGTTTGCTGTGATAATATCACCTGATCATTCATTGTTACCACTTAGTCTTCACGTATTATTAAAGATGGTTCGAACTGTAAAATTATACAAGACCAATGAAGCATTTTAACATTTCGTTCACGTAACATTGTGATATTCGTAGTTTTCCAATTGCAATGATTAATTCATTGTGAGTAATCTAACACCATTGTATGGTGAGGTGCAGCATTTAGTATTTACCTATGTTTTCATTTTAATAGCGTTTATTTTTAAAATACAAATCCTTCTTTTTATGGTATAAGTTTAGATAAAATACTGAGTTTAATTTATATTATTTTAAGAGAAACATATTTCATATCAGATCGAAGGTTTGGTGATTGTGAATGAAGAATATTAGTAATCCGTTTCCTGGTTGAGAATTATTTATAATATCATTACTACTTGTATTTTGGTATAATTTTTCAATATATGTGCTTGTTTTATTTATTTGAATAAAAGTTCGCAAATTACCTATTTCGTATTTTATTTTAAAAATATGAAAAATATTGAAAAACTTCCCCTTCAACCCCTCCGCAATCGTCATTGTTTTGGTGATAACAGAAGGAATGTAAATAAACTCTCCCCTCGTCCCATCGATTATCTAAAATTCTAAAATTTGTTTAATTAAACGTTGGTCATTCTCACTGCATTTTTCCAGTTTTAAAATTAAGAATTCGTAATAATTATTGAGGAAATGGACCATTCTGATTCTGGTTTTGATCTTATGTCGGATGCTGAAAATGAACCGGATAATACTGTGATTGATCCTGAAAATGAATTTGTCAGTGATGAGGTAAGCTATTTTCTATCTCGAGTATAAAAAAGCAAATTCAATTTTGCAATAAATTCATAATTTGAAAATTTTTACTTCAGATTATTTTATCTATTATCTGGAAAGGAGGCAAACTGGGAGCTGCTATTTATTTCATGGAAACATCCGAAGTAATGGAAGCTAGATACCTAGTTGATTGGAAATGTCGAGGGAATTAAATAAATATTATTTTATTCTAATTTTGATTCAACAACAGGTGCATATACTTCAAGACGCGGTGGATATAAGACCAGATTTTCAAATTACCAAGCAGTTATTTCATGAAATCCATCCAACGTAAGTTATCGAAAGATTCTGCTGATAGTTTTATTCTTTTTACAAAACGTGTGTTTTGTTTTACCTAATTTAATGGATCGTAGGACTATTGTGGCATGTTGTACTTGTTCTCCGCTGTTTTTGGAATGCTTGAAACAGTTGGTAGCTGAAGCGGATGCAAAAGCCAGTGAAACGGTTCCGCAGAAACAAAAAATCAAATTGAATATTTCCGCTGGGTCGAGTTTTAGTAAGATATATCTTGTACCTATTGAAGATTTCAAGTTATAAAATAAACATAATGTAAACGTTTTAGATTACGAACAATGCAAAAAACGAGTACTCGATATGAAGATAGTAAATTCTCCGGTGGAACTTCTATTAGAAAACAAAACCAATTATCTGCATTCGTTGATCAACTTCGATTATAAAATGATGATCTCAGCATTGGGAGCATTGTTGTATTTTTTAGACAAGTTCATTTCTAAAATAGCATTGCAGATGCCGTCGAAAAATATCTTATCACTGAAAACAATAAACTTGTAAGTAATATTTTAAGACTAGAAATGAAAGCTATACCTATTTGTTTACTAATGTGTATTTATTGTTATTTTGATTAGAGAAAATCTTGTATGGATGGATCAAGAGTCCTACAATGCTTTGGAAATTTTCACATCGAAACTTCGTGCGAACGTTGGTTCGAATTCATGGGCAACAGATCTCGAAATGAGAGAAGGATTCAGTATTTATGGTTTATTTAATCGATGCAGTTCGAAAATAGGAGCGCAATATTTGAGGTAATTTGGGTGACTAGAATGTTTGTAGATACAGCACGAAAATATCATAAAACTTATAAACATTTTAGAGTGATGTTGAGTCACCCGTCTAAAGATTTAAATGAATTACGTAAACGACACAAAGTTATTGAAGTCTTTCTTAAGAATGAAAATGACATCATGCAGAAAAATATTCGTGATTCTTTAAAAAACGTTTGTAACGTATCGGTACGTATCTATTTGATATTTTCTGTCGCAAAGAAATTTATTTTGAATTGAATCATGATTTTTGTTGGTACATTTTCAGAGCATAATAACGCAAATTATAGGAACCCAAGCGACCCCTTCGCAATGGAAGACATTTCACAAAGTAGAATATTTTATTATTTCAATCACATTGAATCGTTACAAATAATACGAAATTGAATATTTTTCAGACTATATATCACGTTTTAGTCATCGGAGAAATTTGTTTCAATCATAAAGAGAAGGCTGTATTTTTCAAAGAAGTACCTAAGTTTTCTAAACATATAAAATTGACCCAATTAATTTTTCCATTTTATTTATTTTTTTTTTTAAAGATTAGCGACTGCTTGAACGATAATTTGTACGCAATTATGAATGTAATTAATAATTTAATGGATACAACTGCTTCCCAGCAGCACGGAAGGTTTATAATAAAAGACGGAGCTATTCCGGACCTAGATGAAGGTAAATTCGTAATTTTTAAGTTGGTAAATTTTTTCTAAAGATTTTGATGATTTTTCGTTTCCTATATAGTTCGAGAGAACCAGAAAAAATTGCCAAAAATTATGGAAGAAATAGCAGCCAAAGAATTATTACGATTACCAGATCAAATCGACAGCTGCACGATTATTTATTTACCAGAAATAGGATATTTATTAGCTGTTCCAGCCTGGAGAGATAATCTAACCATCGACGATCTGCAGTTACCTAATAGTAATTTTAAGGTGATTTACCTGTCGGATTGGGTACCTACTCGATTCTTTGAAAAAATTATTTAATTATGTATTTGCAGTTTATGCTGAATAACATCGCCCATTATAAGACTGCCTATTGCGAAGGTACCTGAAAATTTTGGTAAATTGATAACTCAGCCCGAAATAACTTTCTAAAAATAGAATATTTTACAGAAATGGATGAAGTATTGGGAGACAGTCACTTGATCGTGATGAAACACGAAACCGAAATAATGTATCAAATCGTAAAATTCATCAGCAATAATTTACTTCTCCTGAATAATATTTTGGAGAAAGTCAAACTTCTTGATTGGTAAAAAATCCTGTACTTCTCCATCTTATCAACCTGATTTTTCATTCAATTAGCTAATTTAAATTTCACAGTTTAATAGCATTCAGCGATATCGCCAAAGAATTGGATCTCGTAAAACCTGAAATGGTTTCCGAAAATGTGATCAATATCGAAAAAGGCAGGCATCTGTTGCAGCAATTATGTGTCGATACGTTTGTTCCCAACGACTACTGTTCCTCCTTCACTACCAATTTAGTAAAAATTTTCACCGGTCCAAATGCTTCTGGAAAAAGTGTATATTTAAAGCAGGTAGGTACCTATTAGAGTAAGTGAAATGTACGTTTAACGATTTCAAATCAACATTAATTCATAAATGATTGTCGTAGGTGGCATTAATTGTATATTTAGCACATGTCGGCAGTTTTGTACCAGCAGAAAAAGCCATAATTGGAGTGATGGATTATATTCATACTAGAATACAAACTACAGAATCTATTTCGAATCAACTTTCATCATTTTTGTTGGATTTAAGACAAGTATGGTTCCGAGGAGAAAAAATTTTCAATTATATTTTTTTTACTAAACATTTTTTGAAAAAATTTCAGATGTATTCTTGTCTATACAATTCTACGCCTCGTACTCTGATCGCAATCGATGAATTTGGGAAAGGAACTGCCGACGTTGATGGTCTCTCACTACTTTCAGCTTGTATTCATCATTTCTTAGATCGAAGCGAATATTGTCCCCATATACTTGTGTCTACTCATTTCCACACTCTTCTAAATCTTATACCACCGACATCATTAGTTAAATTACAAGTAAATGAAATGAATAATACAGCTTTGCAAATTTCAAGCATTTTAATCTACGATTCGGATCATTTCAGACGTTGGAATTTTTAATGGAAGAAGGAGAAATCACTTATCTGTATAAAGTGAAAGATGGTTGTGTTAATCAAAGTTTTGCTCTCAGTGCTGCTTTCAATATGGGATTCACCAAAGATATCGCTCATCGTGCCAAAGAAGTCGGTAACCAAAATACGTTTCATCGATTACGTAGCCACATGTACTGATTAAAATATTTCAGATTTTAGATGTTATGCCTTCAGGAGGAAATCCAGAACCAGATTACCAAAATTACAAAAGCTTATTAACTGCGAGGTAAATTATAAGTGATAAAAGTTTCACCAAATCTACCAAAATTCATCGATTTTTGAAATATTTCAGGAGAAGAAACTGCTTCGAGTTCATATTCTTACACGAGAGGAAAACCGAAGACGATTTAAAAGAGATCAGCATCGCATTGGAAAACATTATCGACTAATTCGCATCGTGGTAATACTTTAATAAATTAAAAGAAAAAGAAAATAAAAAACAATACAAATTTTATAACAAAACAAAGCGTTTCTTTGGAACTAGTAACAAAATAAATACTTTAAATTATCTACGCTAATAAGTACTCGTACACCGTCGCGCAAATCTGAAATCGCGAAAACACTACATGTCATGTTCTTTCCCTCGTGAGTCGGGATCACGATCACTTCGAAATTAAAAAATAATTTGTACAAAGCTATAAAAAATTAAAAAACATAAAAAAAAGTATTCGAATAATCAATGAATTTCGCGAGACGTAAACATAATGGTAAACATTTTGAATTCGTTGTTTTTCGTTATAGGAATGCATTTCAAGATTTTGGCGTTTTCGGTGGGAACGAAAATACGAAGAATTTATCAGCCGTAATTGTTCACGATTTGTACTTGATTATAACAATGATATTTAAATATAACACGAAATATCCATTTCGAATAGATGTAACGACTGGGAGCCAGGAATGTATACTTTACGTCAAGTCGAAGTGACTCCTTTTCGAGCAACCAGTAGATTTAATTTAGGATGTTTCTTAATATAATCTACTGCTTTCTTATGAGTAACCATGGTAAAATCGTATCCGTTACACTGAAATCAAACAATAACGTTGGGTAATTTCTACGTACTCAATGATTCATTCATAGTTACGTAGTCAATTTTATCACCTTACCTGTAAAATTTTATCGTGCGTTCTTAAACCTGATTTTGCTGCAGGACTACCTTCGTGAACTTCTGTGACGTAAATACCCTGAAAATCGAAGCTAAATGTAGATAATCAGCTCAAAGCGACGGAAACTCGTTAAAAAAAGGTCTTACGTTATCTGTATATCCCTGCGGACTTTTTCGATAATCTTGATCAATACCACCGCCGATTTTGAAGCCACATTTTAAAACTTCTCTGCCATCTGCATCGATCCCGGGTTCTTTCTGCAGCGTTATGGGAATCTACGAATAATTATACAACTTGAGTTCACCGATTCGAGAATTTATTCAATTTAAAATTTATACTTACGCTAAGGCACTCCATAGCAGTGCCCGCTTGGTGCTGAAAAGCCATTTTCGCACACATGATAACGACGAGTATTTAAACAGCAGGTTAAAAAAATAATAAAGATTAAATTTAATCAGATCCAGACGCGATATCAAAATGAACACAATGCTAATTGTAAACACGAGTATTATTTGTTCAATTAGATTAGAAATGATCTTACGCACGTACAAGAAAACAATAAGCAAGAGAATACTTTGAACCACAACACAACCCTTTACTTTGGATTCAATTGAAGTGGTTATCAAACTAGCCGGTGTGATTAATTCGTAATGAGACGAGACTTTCGATAAGATTTTGAAAATGAACCGGAAATTGAAGTCGAAGGTGGCAATTATTCGTCTTCAAGGATCAGTTTGACGAGTGAAAATTTCCAAAAAACTTCATATTTTCACAAATATTGCTCAAATTTAGCGCAGAATTTCGGATAAAAATTTTAGGAAACATTAGAAGGAGTTTACCAGTTATTGTATTTTCACAATAATATCACATCATTATATTGAACGAGTTATTCAAACTTGTTACGAATCTTTCTTATTCTACGTACATCGTCAATGTAATTTTCGTAATCACGGTCGAAATAGAACCGTTTTCTTCCATTCGTTTCGCATTGATACCACAAAAATGTCGAAAATAGATGAATTTTTCAATGGCGTAAGTCATAATCACGTGTTCTATATTATTTTTTTAATGTTTTGCGGTATAATTTAATGATACTAATTATAATTGTAATCAATTGTTGAAAAGTATTTAGTTTTGTTATACAATCATCTCATTTAGTTAATTTACATGTTATATTTATATATTAATCTCGTTCCACACATCTTTTTATGAAACTAGTACCTTAGCTACTTCAAAAAGTAGACTCGCACCAAAATGTGTTCTGATATGGTTTCACCGTCTGAAGTTAGCAGTATTAATGACCTAAAAGTCCTGAAATATGGTATTTATTCGTGTTCCAGCTTCCTCCCATCGTTCAGCCCCGAGTAAGTAGACGAAATTTTTACTAAGCTGTCTGTAGATATTGTATCGATTACACGGTATCAAGTTTCTCTGTTTTGACGGTCGGAATTCCTAAATCGATGTATTGATTGTTACAGAAACATTCTCGAAGACAATAATGCTGATCAAGGATCACGTTGGTCTTCTGAAACTAATAATCCTCCGCAAGTAAGCATTTCTATACAATTTTACCGCCTTTGCGTTCTCCAAAGTAATCATTTCGTGTTCCAGTTCATTATGCTGAAGCTGGAAAAGATGGCAATAGTTAAATCCATCACGTTTGGTAAATATGAGAAAACTCACGTTTGTAATCTGAAAAAGTTCAAGATTTATGGTGGTATAACCGATAATACTCAGATCGAGCTCTTGGACAGGTAATAATCCGGTAAACAGCTCAATTTAGTATGAATTTCTAACTTGTTTATTTTTTTTAGTGGCTTGAATAATGATAGTATGCCTGAAACATTCATATTGAGGCATACCTTAGGAGGATTTGCGTTCCCATGCCGGTATATCAAAATAGTTCCTTTGCAATCGTGGGGTGCCACGTTTAATTTTAGTATATGGTTCGTTGAGTTAAAAGGATTAGATGAATTTGATGAAATTGAAAAAGCAATAGATTGGTTTCATTCGGTTAGTATAAGAATATGTATCCGGTGGAATGTCTTCGATATTTATTCACTGATGAACTTATTTTATCGTTTAGTATCGAGAAAGAGAGGTTGTACGTTTATGCATGAAACATTTCCGTTTGCTCAATTACCAAAATGTGTTTAAAGAATTGAAAAACATCACTCAAGTGAAATTAGAAGATCCTTTGCTATCCGAATTATTTGATACGTTGGTACTAAAAGGAGATTTTGACGCTTCCGAATCATTCATCGAAACTGCTATCACAAGTCAGTACTTAATCGCTGTTTATTTTGTTGAAGTTCAATTTTGATAATTTTATTGACTCTTTCAGACGGATATTTGAATTCTTACATTACCAAACAAGAATATCATCCATTGTGGAAAATGGTTAAAAATGACGAAACCAGACCTGGTATGAGAGGTGGCCATCAAATGGTCATTGATTCATTATCAGAAACAATTTTCTTGTTTGGTGGATGGGACGGTCATCAAGATTTATCCGATTTGTGGTCATACCACATTCCTAGTAATAAATGGAAATTACTTAGTAACGATGTTGAAGCTGAGGTATGTCGAATACTAACGAAGAGCCTTTACAATTTGTTCTCGCCAATTGAGCCGGAATTTGAATTACTAAAGGAGTATGACACTGATTTCGGAACTAAATTTCGAGGTGCTCAGATTAATTATAGTGCTGTTAGGTGCAATTCCAGTATTCTGGAGTGAGGTCAACTTCTGTTGGAGGTTCCGGATCGATTCAGCGATAGTTGCAATTGATTTGATGGGCCAATTTTACTATATAAATCTTTTTTTTCTATTTTCAAGTCATGATTTACTATTTTTATGAGAAATCAAGTTATCTTTCCATTTTTGCCATTTTCAAAAAATCGAAAAATCCACTTCAGCTGTTCGAAATTTGTTTTCTGAAGTAAGTATTATGGGTGACATACTCTTTCAGTGAACTAAATTTCGGCTCATTCAGCGTGAACAAATTGTAAAAGTTCCCTTTTAAGGTTAAAGATTCAGTATGAACTGATCAACATTTTATTTTAGGGAGGACCAAGTCCAAGATCTTGTCATAAAATGGTTTGCAATCCTCAGAGAAGGGAGATTTTCGTTCTAGGGAGATATCTTAATGGACTGTATAGAACGGCGTATAATTTGAAGGTTTGTGTCGAATCGAATATGTAACGTTACTTTTTTAAAAATAGGATTCTAATTGTGATATTTTTTGCAGAGTGACTTCTACGTTTATAATATCGAAAGCAATCGTTGGACGTTGATTAGTGAAAATACCAGCCTAGTTGGTGGACCATCGTTAATATTCGATCATCAGATGTGTATGGATGTAGCCAAATCCACTATTTATGTTTTCGGTGGAAGAATTCTAACACCTACGACTTGGTAAATATTTTTTTGAAAAGATTTTCCCAATATCTTTATTATTTTACTGAAGCTGTCGATTTTAGTTGTAGCTCGGCTGAAGAAAGATCTCCTAATGTTATTGGACCACAACCACCACCCCAAGAACCCCAATTTTCTGGCCTCTACTCGTATCATATTTTGACGAATACTTGGAAATGTTTGAGTGAAAGGAACGAAAATCAAGACGTCAACTCGAATATGCTTTTAAAACCACGTATCGGACATTGCATGCTTTTTCATCCGGTTGGTATCCATTCTACTTGTATTTATGTCTTAATCTAAGTCTAATATCAATAAATTAAACTTTTTTTCTACTCAACAGCAATACAGAAAATTGTACATATTCAATGGGCAGCATAATAAAGAACATTTGACCGATTTTTTGTCATATAATGTTGACACCGAACATGTCGAAGTGATATCAGATTTTATCAAGCAAGATTTATCCGAGCTTCCTCCTCTTGGATATGCTCAGCGAGCGTCAATTGACTCCGATCTTGACGAAATTTATGTTCTATCTGTATGTAAATTTTTATACTCGGATTTTTTAAAAATTCGATCAAATTGACAGAAATGGTTGTTTTAGGGATTGAGCAAAGATAAAGAACGACGGGAAGAAGACAAAGCTCAAAATTCATTTTGGGTTTATTCGTTGAAAAAGTACAAATGGTGCGTATGGAAATTATTTCTTCATTTGTAATCTTGATTTGAAAAGTTTCGAGATCGTATATTTTTCTCTATTTGATTTATTTTCAGGACCTGTGTCTATAAGAATGAAAATGTTGGGGAACAGTATTGGAGCAGGATGCAATACATTGAACCTTGTCCAAGATATGCTCATCAAATGGTATACGACGAAAAGAAAAAGGTATAATGCCAATGTTACAAGAGTTCGAGTTCGATAGATCTCCAATGGATTCTCCTTCGTTTTGCTCCTCAGTTTCATTACTCCTCCGCCCTTTCTTCGTTTTTTGCTTGCTTCATTGGGCTCCCCTCTTCAAAATATTTTTATAAATTTGAAATTCGAATGAAAATCATCTGTGGGCAATTTCGCTCAGTTAATCATGACTAACCGACACCGAGTTTATTGAACTCAACTGGGCCGTGGAATCGTAGTTGATTGAAAAAATAGAGAGGCGAATACTACTGAAAGTTCTGGAGATTTCGCTGCCATTCTTGCTCTTTTTTGGGAAAATCTGTCAAGCGATCTCTCCTATATATTTGAGAGATTCCTCCTTTGGTTATACTTGCTTTTTTGAATTTATTCTCTTCACTCCTCTGTATTCGTTCTCCCTCTTCTTTCCTCCCCTCACCTTGAATAATATTCATTTTCACTAATTTTGTCTTGAAATTAATATTAATCTATATTGTGTTTTCAGATGCATTTCTTATTCGGAGGCAATCCAGGACGAATGTGCTTGCCAAAAGTAAGACTCGATGATTTCTGGTCTTTACAGCTATGTCGTACCAGTCATCAAGAAATGCTACAACGTTGCAAATTACTCATTAGGAAATGTCGGTATGTATCAGTATTTTAAAAAAGACCCCTTTGTACGACTACGAAATAACGCCACAAATAATTTTTCGCAGGTTTCAAGAACTAGTTCAAACCGATAAATTACAAGCGTTGGAATTTTTGCAATCTGGATTCTCTCATTTGATTGGTTCAAACAATATCGAACAAGAAGAACAAGTAAGGGCAAATTTCCATCCAACTCGAATAAAATCTTTATACATGGAATAATAATTATTCTCTTTTCTGATTTAGCTTCAATCAATGGCTTCTCTGTTGTTCTCCGAAAAACAATCGAAGTCTGACAAGCAATCTTTGGAAGAAGATAATAAGCACAGACATGTCAACCGATGCAAATTATTTGAGAAACTGTCCAGCTTTTTCCCCGAATCGATGACTCAACCGAAAGAAGATCTGGTTGATATGATACCCCTATGATATTTCTGCTTGCTATTACATTTAGGTTTTTTTCTAGTCAGAACAAGTTTATGCTTTTATGAATTTTATTCGTTTTCTTTTATTGTTGGCTATTTTTATTTACTATTTTTCGTTATCTGTTGAAGATGATTTTTTTTTGGTGAGAAATATTACAAATTGCATTACGACCTGATTATAAGTATAACGATTATGTTATTGTTTCGAATGTATTTTATGGATTTATTATTTTTTAAAAATGGAAATCTCGTTACTGAAAAGCATACACGTTGTCTTTCTGGTATTTTGTAGATGATGTTTACTAGATACCTTATATTTCATATCGTTGTTCCCTTATTTAGCTTTTATCTACTTTATGCGTGTTTGCCTCAATTGATGATTATTGTGTTGAGGATCTCGTTTCGTTTTCGTCGTGTTTGTAATTTTTAATTATGAACTTTCAAGCTTAGGAATAATTTTTATGTTTTTAGTGTTCGATGATTCTCATTTAGCAAGTGAAGTATTTTGTATTCATTGTGTATGTGTATGTCTGTATAGTATTAAAATATCTGTAAAACGTCTACGTTCGGAAGATTAAACTTTTCTCATACTTGAATGAATTTAATTATTTTTCTGAATCTGTGTATTTGAGAAAAATTATCAAATTATTTTTTTTACCAGTGAGTATTTTTCAGCAATCCTTTTCCTTTCATCCCATGCGAATTAATTCCAAGACCAGGCTACGCGTTAAATGAAAAAAATCAACTTTCAACATTTTCAATTTTCACCAAGCAGTGGAGGTGACGAAGTGAGGAACCAAATTCTGCCTTCTGATTGGTCGTTACGATTATGAAGTGAAAACGCGTATCTTATGAGACAACACTGATTCCGAAACGTGTTTTATTTTATTCAACAGTTGGCAACATTTTTCCGGTTTTTGCACTTGCATAAAAGAAAATAACGGCTTTAGTACTCTAACAAAACAAAACCAAACAAGTGATAAAAAATTCTTTATAGAATTTGAAATTAAAAGCAAAGGGAATAGTTTCAAGTTATCAACATAATTTTATAATCTATTCTACATCAAGATGTCTGGAGATGTGCAAGTCAAACCCATCATCAGTGCTGTTCAGAAAATAGCTTTGTACGAAACCAGAAACGTAAGTGATATTATCACTCAACTTAATCCTAACATAAACTAAGAAATGCCATTCTAAAAAGTAATATCTGTACAGAAATTCTTCCTCGTTGGTTCGAATAACAATTTAACGAAGTACCGTGTCCTGAAAATCGATCGAACCGAACCTCAAGACTTAGTTATGGTCGATGATCAAGTCGAATACACTGAGAAAGAAGTACACTCTTTACTACAAACTGCCAATAAAATCAAAGGATCGGCTACTTTACCAAAACCGATTTCTGCTTTCGGAATAGTTGGTAAGTCTTACAGTACCCTAAATTGTATCGAGCCAGTGTTAATTTTTATCTGGTGGATAGGATTTGTGCAGTTTCTAGAAGGATATTATTTAATACTGGTGACGAAACGGAGGCGTATCGCTGCCATCGGATTACATGTAATTTATAAAGTCGAAGATACCTCATTGATATATATTCCTCATGAAAATTATCGTGTTCCCAACTCCGATGAGCCGAGATATTTGAAAATGTTCCAGAGTGTTGATCTATCCAGCAATTTCTATTTTAGGTGAGTGTAATTTGATGGTCCAAACGTATCTGAAACTGATTATATTTAATTTAACATAATTATTATTAATGAAATGTTACAGTTACAGCTACGATATCACTCATTCATTTCAAATCAACGATGTAGTTCCAGATGTCAGTAATTTACCAAGTACGTAGCACAGAAAACTATTGGAAGATATTTTCAGATATTTTTCAACCATTTTCGAATATTTCTGATTTTAGATAAATCTGACACCGAATCGATGATTTATGGGGTGCGCGACGCTCCGAATCGTAAATTTGTTTGGAATGATTATCTCTTGTCTAAAATCGAAGGAAAAATTAATAACGAATGGATATTGTACATTATGCACGGGTTCATCAGTCAATCGAACGTTTCCATTTTCGGCAGATCTGTGTACATTACGTTGATGGCTAGAAGATCGAATAAATATGCCGGAACTCGGTTTCTCAAACGAGGTGGAAATTATCAAGTAAGAAATGAATTCATATCATTGTTATCGAAATCTATTCATCTACTTTCGTTTATTATTTTTGGCAGGGTAATGTTGCCAATGAAGTGGAAACCGAGCAAATGGTCATCGACGTCGGTACATCTTTTTCCAACAAAATGAGAGTTAGCTCGTTCGTTCAAATGAGAGGATCTATACCTTGCCAGTGGAGTCAAGAAATGAGTAAAATGGTCGCCAAACCACCGATAACATTCGATGTATCTGATCCTTACTACGAAATAGCTGGTACATGTTCAAATCTGATTTTAGTTGGGGTTTACCTGATGGTAAATCATCGTGAAATCAACTTTCAGGTGCTCATTTTAACGAATTACTTCGAAGATACGGATCTCCCATAATTATTTTGAATCTAGTCAAAAAACGTGAGAAAAAGAAACACGAGAGTCAACTTACCGAACAATTGAACTCGGCTGTGAATTATTTAAATTTATTCGTACCTCCTGCCCATCAAATCCAATACGTTAGTTTTGACATGGCACGGATTAATAAAAGGTAACGAAATCGTAATTTTATGTCACCCATTTGCTGCCTTAGCTAACTATAAATTTTAATACAGAAAAGAAGCTAAAGTGATGGGAGGATTAGCCAAGATAGCCCGATCAGCGATATCTAAAACTGGTCTATTTGTGAAGAATGGTCCACCACTGAGTGAAACAGTCATCGATAAAGTACCCGCAGAGAAGAGCGTACAAACTGGAGTAATTCGAGTCAACTGCGTTGATTGTTTAGATAGAACGAATACAGCCCAGTTCGCGTTGGGGAAATGTGCTTTGGCTTATCAAGTATGACATTCGATTACATTGCTGACTAATTTATGTTGGTACATTTTTACAATTTTTTCTCTTTCGTTTTCCAGTTATATTATTTAGGATTATTGGACCATCCTTCGTTGGAATTCGATTCAGATTGCGTTAGATTACTCGAGGTTCTCTACGAAGATCATGGTGATACGCTAGCGTTACAGTATGGCGGTTCCCAGCTCGTCCATCGTGTGAAAACTTACCGTAAAACTGCTCCTTGGACATCTCAAGGAAATGATATAATGCAAACGCTAAGCAGATATTATAGAAATACGTTTTCTGGTATTCACTTTTATACTTACATTTCGAATTTTTCATCTTTACAATGAAACATTCGTATTAATCTTTGGTTTTATTTTGTAGATACAGAAAAACAACACGCTATAAATTTATTCCTAGGATTATACATTCCAAACGAACACAAGCTGCCTATTTGGGAACAGAATATAGATTATTATTTGCATCATCCCGAAGCTGTAAACATCGTAGAACATAGAAGGTACAGTGGAGGCAAATTAGCATCATTTTTGAAAAAAAAAAAAATATTTTTGCCTAGCAAAGCTTTTACTTTGGAAAATTGTCGAGAGTGGTCTCCTGAATAACCCTAGAGAGTTACCACCCCACAGACCTAAGGCTGGCTTTTTTAGAGGGGTTAGCCCCTCCAAAAAGTCGTTTTTTCACATTATCTCCTCGGGGGTTGATTTTAGGATAAAAATAGCGCAGTACTTTTTTGTTCTATACACAATTTCCAACATTTTTCGTATGAGAAATTTTTCAGTAGAACCATAAGCAGAGGAGATAGAGAGTCTTGAAGGAAGGGGGATGGGGAAATTTACTATTATTTGAAAACGTGATAATACGTATAAAATCGTACTAAACTGTATGTTTTTGGCATGAAAATTGAAAATAGTAGTATTATGTAAATTGGTGGTGTTAATATTATTTGATCCCCTCCCCTTTATGTATATGTATCAGTATATTTCCCCAACCCTCCTTCGTTCAGGACTCTCCATCTCCCCTGCTTACGGTCCTACTGAAAAATTTTTCATACAAGAAATGTTGGAAATTGAGTGTAGAACAAAAAAATACTGAGCTATTTTTATCCTAAAATCAACCCCCGAGGAGATAATGTGAAAACCGGCTTTTTGGAGGGGTTAACCCCCTCTAAAAAAGTCAGCCTTAGGTCTGTGGGGTGTTAACTCTTTGGGGTTATTCAGGGGACCACTCTCGACAATTTTTCGAAATAAAAGCTTTGCTAGGCAAAAATGTTTTTTCATTTTCTAATTTGCCTCCACTAGTAATTGAACTTGAATTTTTTTCGCCTAATTTTTGCAATTTCCAATCAAATTTTTATCTTTGATAGATTTCCTCTAACTCAATGGTGGGATGAAGAAATAGTCAATTGTTTACCATTAGCGCTAGATTATGTGAAGAAAAAGTCCCTAACATTGTTACCAAACCTGAAAATGGACTCCGAAATGCTGGATATTTACATCCATTACCACAGAACTGATAAATTATCACTCATAGGCGATACATACGAGTTCAAGATCAGCCACTCCATTAGGTAAATAAAATACATTTATTATTTATTTAGTACATTGGTAATCTAGTTTAGTAAAATGCTGAGTTGAAATATTTCTGGTAGTAGTGAGGTATGTGATTGTGGTGGTTTTGAGATCCGTAATAATGCCCCGGTTTTGCGTGGTAAGGACTGTGATGATAGTGATGGTGGTGGTGATGTTTGTGGTGATGATGTCCGTGATGTCCGTGATGAAGACCGTGGTGACCGTGGTGATTATGATGATGGTGGTGGTGATGATGACCGTGGTGTTTCTTCTTTAGAAATGGTTCGCTTAATACTAACGATAGCAGTGCAACGAAAAAAATAATCTGAAATTTTTTAAATGCGGATTAAGTGTTTGATGTTGTGATGACTGCGATGATATTGATTGACTGGAATTTTTCGGGTTCATAGCATTGTTTTTACCATAATTTTATTGTTTATTCGCCAAGTTTTTCGACCATTTAAATGAAATTTTGTCAGACTTAAAAAACATCAATTTCATTACATTATGATTTATGACGAAAAATGAAACATTTAGGTGTGACATTTCAATAAAAAGTAATAAAATGTCAATTGAAATTGTTTTTATTTCCCAAGTTTGACAAAATGTCAAAGTACTACAGCAATGTCAAATTTTATTATCGTTGACAAAATCTTAACTATTTAAAGAAAAAGGTCATCAATTTAATATTTATTATATTTGAAGCAGCTTAATTTCCCATTGGTATCAAATTTAAGATAAATTTTGCACTAAATTTAGGGGGAAAAGAAAAATATATTTTTTTTGTAGTAATGTTAAAAAAATTTAGAGTTCAAATTATTTTGATTTTGCATGGTTCGTCATTATTTTTGTTGGCCAAATCGTTTTTATTGAATTTTTTCGATTAAGTATTTGATTCCATCGCACCGATTGTATTAGCATGGTGTCTACTACGAAAAAAATACGAAATTCAAAAATGATCATAAAAAGTACGGAAACCCGTCAAAATTGTACGAAAATTACGAAATAATTGGGAAATTTTAAGAAACGAAATTATTGACCAAAATACAGTTTTTTCAGTTGAAATTGCTATTTTAGTAGGCTATGTTATCAAAAAATTGCCCTCGTTGCACTTGAGCTCTTTTTTTTTTAGCAATTATTAGATCTACACTTCTACGTTGAGTATGTTATGTAGGGTGTCTACTGGATCAAAAATAATACCTACCTACAAAATTTGATTGTTCAGAACAAACATTTCTGAACAATACAACCAAAATGCTTCAAAAAATGAGTAGGTAAGGTCAATTGGGGTAATTGTAAATTTTTCGGAAAATTGAACCGATTTTGTGATACTCTTTTTCGTTTTACTCTGTGAGTAAGAAAGCAAAGTGATTGAAATTTTTACCATGTATCAATGAATGTATAAGGAGTAATATGGCGGTTTGTTTTCATCGATTCGATTATTCATTCCGAAATTATGGACTTCGTTTACAATTGGACAAGAATATTTACATTTACCCCACAGTGGTGGGGTAAATGTAAATGCATACATTGTGCCTCATAAAAAACGTATCCCTCGGGTTTTTTTGCATAATTTGGAAAAAAAATATAGAGATTAAATATTTAAACGCGTGGAAAAACTAACTTGTAAAAAAAAAAATCAAAAAAAATCAAAACCAAAAAAAATGATATTTTGTGTTTAAATTTGTGAATCCCATTTAAATAACACGTGTTTACAATTACCCCACACCTGAAAAATTTGATGGGTATTTGTAAATGCTGCAGAAAAATAATTTCTCAGCTTCAAAAATCATAAGAATTGAATTTCATCATTTTTGAATGTCCGTAGAACTAAATTAATGCATCAAACACCAACTTTTTTACTTTTTTCTATTTTTTCTCGAATTTTGAAGATTACGTAAATTGTGTGAAAATCGAAATTTGATATCATGTTTTTTTCATCGCGAAATTTTTCATCACAGCTGTCACCAAGAACCCGAAGTTTTTTATTATAGTAAGACCAATTATTCAAAGTTTTTATTTTTGGCAACTCCAGCTCGCTAGATGCATTCAAGTATTTACAGCACGACTTGTTTACAATTACCCCATGTTTACAATTACCCCAAATGACCTTACATTTTACGGTTTAAAAATCTTTTTTAGTAAAAAAACTTCCGCCCTAGCTTTGCTCGGGCTTGATGAATTTGTATCACTTTTTTTTAATAATCTAGGTAAGTACCTATAAAATCATTTTTTTTTAATTTAAAAAGTTGACATTTTTCAAAATTTGTGGCTTTGCATTAAAAGACTCATTTCTTTTTAAATAATAATATTTTTTTTTTAAATTAACTTGATAAGCCATGAATTTTATCCATGATTGTCGAGTAGTCTATTCTTGATTTTTTGAAATTCAAACATTAAGAAAATAAATATCTTGGTGGCTATAAAATTCTCAATTTTTAACGTACCTATATTTCCATGGCAAAAAATAGACTGAAAGTAAAAGTTCAAAAAAGTTATACCGATCTACTATGAGCTGAAAAATTTATTTAAACAGGAGTTCGGAAAGTCTCAATTTTCTCCTGTCGCTGTCGGCTGAAATTTTAAATTTAAAAATTTGTTACAAAGGGTATAGCCGGGTTTTAGGTGAATTTGGCCCCCGCTCCGATTTTTGATTTAACCCCCTGAGATGGTGGTCCTTGATGTAAAAAAAATTTAGAAAATTTTTTGACCCTCAACCCCTCCCTTTTGGAGTTATGGCCATTTTATTGCATTATTTTTGTAGAAATATCGACTTTTAGTCGAATAAAATCGCAAAAATCGATACTTGAAAATGATGAGTTTTCCGTTCCTTCGGAAAAGTCGGGAAACTCGACTGGAACGCGATTGGTCGTAAGACGAAAGATAGAGCTTCGTAATTGGTCGATTCTGTTTTTCGCTGCTTTTTGGCTAGTACGGTCGGGATCCGCTTCGGGGACCTTTACGATGAATTTTCCTGACTTAAACTTTGGTTTAAGCAGGAAATAGGATACCCGCTTTTCCGACGGTTCGGAAAAGCTCAATCTACGTTAACGTAGATTTTCACGATATGGTATCTACGACGAAGTGGGCACGTAGCTCTGAATACGAAATTTTCACGGTCACGTCGACCAATTAAAACCAAGGATTACGATACCTTTCATTTCGTGAAATTACGATATTAAATTCAAACGATACTTTTTCAAAGAAAAACTCGAGAATTAAATTTTCACTAATTTTTATTCGGAAAAATTAGACATTTACACGATAAGTTTGACACCGATTTTCCAATGGAAAATCGATGCTTAAAAGAAAGTTTAATGACCTTTTCGCGACAAGGTTCTATACGATACAAAGAGCCGCGGTTAACGAACGATCGCGAAGAAACAACGAAAAAATAAATTAGCGGCCGTAGCCAACAATAACTATAATTACATAACCGCGTATAAATCGAATTTCTAAACGGTAAAACTAACAATTTTCAAGAATTTTTAATTTCAGTGGAAGTGAAGGAAATTTTTTCTGTTCTTTGGCACAAAGTTACATCTTGTAGAGATGTATTTACGATAATTTTTTCAACAAGTTTCGTGCACTTGCACTCCTTTATGTTTTTTCGGCTATTTGAAGTTTTCAATCGTAAAAAAGAAAAAACACCATATAAGCGAAGAGCGACCACTTTTTAAAAATATCCCAAAAATGTGTTTTTTAACGTAGATTCACGTCACGTATTCACTTTTGGTGATTTCGATGCACCAAGGGCCGAAAATCGCGAAAAATCGTACAAAAATGTTGTTTTTTATAGTAAATAAAAATTCTTGAAAATAATGCAATAAAATGGCCATAACTTCAAAAGGGAGGGGGTTGGGGGGTCAAAAATTTTTCTAAATTTTTTTTACATCAAGGACCACCATCTCAGGGGGTTAAATCAAAAATCGGAGCGGGGCCAAATTCACCTAAAACCCGGCTATACCCTTTTTCCATCTCTTTGCTCGGGCTAAAACATTTTTGTTCTTTTCAATTCAATTTAAAACGAAAATCTGAAGCATTATTTTTTTACAAAGCTTTCGAGCCCATGCCTGGAAAATAAAAAAATCCTAATACATGAATATAAGAATAAGAACTGAGTGACATTCGTAGTCGAAGGAGGATGACCACAATTCCAATTTTTATGTATACTAAATTTTGCTATCGAATTCCGGAAAAGGTACGAAACAGTACGAGTTCTGTTTTTTGCATGCCAGCAGACACCCTGAATTAGGTAATTGAGATGTTGTATAGTGACATTTCCTCAGAGATTAAAAAAACAAGTTAGATTAATTTAAAATTTGAACAGTTTCTTGTAGCCCAATGCCCAATCTAACCAAAATTAGATAGGTCCCAAATTCAAATAGCTCAGTCTAACCAATGTTAAATTGGTCCCAAATTTAGAATAGCCCAATCAAACTGATTAGATTGATTTTCGTTCAATCTAATTGAGGATAGATAGTTAGATTGGTTTATAACTGAACTAAAATTCAAGTTATTTTTCATTTTTTCACTATTTTTCATTGTTTTTTTGTTGATGAAGTTGCATATCGGTTTTTCTGATGAAATTCTTTCTTCATTTCTTCCCTCTCGTTTTGCCAATAAAATTATTTTTATTGCATTTTTCGAGGGCATTTTTTTCAATTTTTTCGATTCGTTTTGGTTTTTGTCAGTGAAGTTTTATATTGCTTTTTTAGCTTGCAATTTCTTCGCCTTTTTTATTTTTCTTCTTTTTATCAATAAATTTTTGTAAGTTCTTATAGCATTTTTCGCATAAAAAATTTTCGTCTTCTTTATCTTTCTCTATTGTGTAAATTCTCTGGGACATTTGAGACTGTAAAGGAACCGCCTGGTGCGCTCGACACTTTGAGCGAGTAGTCAGAACTCAGAAGCAATGTTCAAATTTTCGAAAATGTAAAAAAGCAGTCTGGGGCAATCATCAAACCCTCGAGACCGTCAATTGTTGCAAAAAAAATTCAATAAGTTTTCAATATTCTCATGAAAATCGAAAAATCTCAGGTATGTCAAATAAAATTTGATTGTTGCTGTTTTTCAATTGATTAAAATTGCCAAGAAGTTTTAAAAATTGAAAAAAAATTTACTTAAATATCTGATATTTTATCAACAAGAAATCTATAATTCGGGTTGTTTGATGTAAGATTTATTTTTTCTAAATTCATGAAAATTGTTTTTTCGAAAAAAATCTCTAAAGCGTATCCATGATTTAGGACTCTGAATCGGTTATGAAAAATCTTCCATTTCAAAGTTAGGCTTTTTAGTGAAAAGTTTAATTTTCAGTGATTTCAAATTTCAGGGATATAAATTTGAAAAACATCCCACAAACAGGATTCTATAATAGCATTCGAACATTTGGTAATTTTCAATTGAAGACCCTCCAAGAAGGCACAGTGACTCAAAATTTTGGGCAAAATTCGAAGAAATTAAAATTCTGGCATATTGGAGTTCGAAAATCGATTTCATTTTTTGATTTAGGTTTAGACCGTTCCTCCAAACGGAGGCGGTTCGAACCCAATTTTTTTTTTGGGGGGGGGGGAATAAGGTTCAAAAATGCCGACCAAAAAATTCAAAATTGCCGACTAAAAATTTAAAAATATTAATCCTGCTCATGCCTGAAAATTTTTCTCTCTGTAATTTCATTGTACATTAGGGTGGATCGCAAAAAAAACATACCTCGGATTTGGACCAAATTTGGTGGAGTGGGTTTCCTAGATATGGAGACCTCCCAAAAAAATTTGAGCCCCCCCGGTGCACGTGGGAGGGAGCAGGGGTGGTCAAAGTGCACCTATTTTTGAAAAAATCGCTGTTTTTTGTGTTTTTCAGCCACTCAAAAGTCGTGCGAGAAGCCTTCGTAGCACTTAAAAGGTGCGATTTGAGTTTCTACATCTCCCTAAACCATCGCCATCCTCCTTCGATCAAAACTCAGACGGCTACCAGGGGGTCGAAAAGTTGCAGATCGCAAAATTCAAGTAACATTTCGAGCAAAAAATGGCGCATTTTCAGGGAAGAAATGGCCAAATGAAAAAAAACAATTCGAAATTCGTGTTCAGCAGGTCAAAATACCCCGATAAACACACTTTTCGCGATAATTTTACTTCAAGTCTGAAAATTCATTTTTTCATAATAAAAAAGCAGTAAAAAAAAGTGAATTTTATCATGAAAAAATGAATTTTCAGACTTGAAGTAAAATTTTTGCGAAAAGTGTGTTTATCGGTGTATTTTGACCTGCTGAACGCGAATTTCGAATTGTTTTTTTCATTTGGCCATTTCTTCCCTGAAATTCGTAATTTTTTGCTCGAAATGTTACTTGAATTTTGCGATTTGCAACTTTTCGACCCCCTGGTAGCCGTCTGAGTTTTGATCGAAGGAGGATGGCGATGGTTTAGGGAGATGTAGAAACTCAAATCGCACCTTTTAAGTGCTACGAAGGCTTCTCGCACGACTTTTGAGTGGCTGAAAAACACAAAAAACAGCGATTTTATTCAAAAATAGGTGCACTTTGACCACCCCCTGCTCCCTCCCACGTGCACCTGGGGGGCTCAAAATTTTTTTGGGAGGTCTCCATATCTAGGAGACCCACTCCACCAAATTTGGTCCAAATCCGAACTATGTTTTTTTTCGCGATCCACCCTATTGTACATAGTTGAAAAAACCTATGAATATTGTTGATTAGTTCAAGTTCCGAGCGAAGCGAGGAGGGAAAATTTCAATAAAAATTACGATATACCTACTTGATTAAAAAAATAATAGTTTCAATGTGAATATGAGAGAAGTGAATTTGGCCCGAGCGAAGCGAGGGCGAAAATTTTAGAAGACCAAATTCAAGGTGCAATAAAACAATGTTTTGAATTACCTAATAGGTAAACTTGAATAAAAAATCGGCCAACTTTTACTTTAAAATTATTAAGGGATAAATACGGCCAAAGCTTTAAAAAAATTTGATTTCCAAACCTCGAAAATGAGTTTTAAGGAGAAAAAATTTAATAAAATTAGTTGAAACAATTTTGAGGAAAAATACGAAAAAAATCACTTTTGTAGGAATTGGTTTATTTTAAAATTATGGAAGGAAAAATTCAATATGGCCGAGCACAGCGAGGCCGAAGTTTTTGAAAAATTTTGATTTGAGGAATAAGTAAATCCATTAAAAATTACCGAAAGATCACTATTTCCGTTCCGTTCGTAATAAATTCATATTCTTTTTCATTTTTATCAAAAAATAAAATTGAGTTATTCTTCATTAGGTACCTAACCTATGCTATAAAATTTCCAAAATTTTTTTGAATTTGCTAAAATTTTCAAAATTTTGCCAAATTACCTGAAATTTTCGAAATTTTGCCGACTGGAAATCGACTGGGGGGGATTACTCCCCCTCATCGCGCCGCCCCTGCCTCCAAACCTCTCCTCAACGGCTCGAATTTTGTTCAGAAAAATGTAAAAACACGAGCAGCATATCGTTTATGTTTTTGAAGGGTGACTTCGAATATCAACTTCGTTCTTTTATTTGACACTCTCTTAATCCCTCCTAATTCCACAGGGGTTCGAATTCGCTTCAGTAAATGAAGACCCGGAGAAGCGTATCTTTTGTTGGCTCGTGATGATTCCGAGTTCCGATTTGGACCGATTTCGATTTATTCTTTAGTTATCATTTTCGACCCTCTACCATTCCTTCATCAGCTACCCCAAACCCCATAACACTGCGCATTCGCTTATGCCAATCGAATGTTCGGTGGAGTTGTCCAGCAGTTCCAGCTTCCGACAATATTCCGCGTAGTAGTTTCGTAATTCGTCGTCCAACTCGCAGCTTTCTCTTTTCTTTTGTTGTACGCGATGTAAGCAAAAAGTATAATTTTTCAGTGCCATTTTTGGCCACTATGGCGTATCAGAAATTAATTCTGATAAAATGTCGATTCGAAAAGATTTCTGATCGTAATACTAGTACATTTTTTAAAATTTCAATTAGAACAATTTGATGAACTCGATAGGCCGGTTTTTTCGGTATACCTATTTAGATGGTCTCAGAAAAGGTAGGTAATTATTGTACTTACTAAACTCGTTAAATGCATGGTTTCTATGGTACGTAGATTTATGTAGATCACAACACTTCACATTAAAACTCAACTAACTATACGATTGATTTATTCATTGAACGTATTTCATTTATAAGAAGATCTGTCTTAAGGTCAGCAAAACCTTTTCGTTTTGTTCGCTAACCGCAAATACCTACCTAACCTTATTAAAGATTACCTTTTACTAATCGAAGCGTTGAACACACTGATCACATAATCGCTTCCTTATAGTTACACTTGACATAAACGATTATAAAAATTCATTATCGTATCAATTATGTAACTATTAAATTGTTTACATTGCATCTGACGTATTCGATCACCGTAATTAGTACCAATTGTGGTCCACATCGGTGCCGAAAAAATTACTTAAACGTGATTTTTAATTTCAGAGACTTTATGCCGCAATGTGTGACCGACTACAGTCCATTCATCGTACGTATTCGTCCCGCTGGTAACAGAGGAGTAGCTGCCAAACACAGCAGCATGAAGAATCCGTCTCTTACAGGGAAAAGTTCAACGAGTTCGAACAATTCTACTTCCAGGTACGCAACTGTTCTGTTGATCATTGTTTAACGAGCAGCTGCCGTTGATATTAAATCAGACATTGTCATTCTGTATTCGGTGCAGTTTTGCAGCTGACTTTAAACTTTTCTTATTCGTAATATTTCGAAAACAAGGTTGGCAAATTATTTTCATAGACTTGCAAAAAGGGGGCTAAATCATTGTTTTCATTAAAACCAATGATTGGGTTTTTTTCTAAAACGAAACGATTACGAATGCTTTTATTTCGTATTTTCTCACCATGATAATTCGATATTTTCGACAATTACAGAATTAATAACGTTCGACGTTATCCTACGAGTAGGTAAGTTGTCAATTTCGACAGATTTTTTAATAAACGTGGAAAATTTCAATCAAGTGGTACACTTATGAAATAGGTACCTACCTGCAATGTGATGTGACTCACTTATTAATTATTTTAATTTTGAAATCAATATCATTGGAAAATTTGATTTGTTATGTTTAGCTCCAGTTACGAGAGTGACGACGATGAAGAAACACATTACATTTCACAATATTCCATCATCGAAAATGACGCCATCCAGCAGCCTGAAATATTACCGCCCGAAGAAAACATCTACGGGATTGCAACGGATTTTAAATTGAAGGAGGAAGATCAACAGGTGTATCAAAGGTACTGTTCCAATTTTGAATTTTCAGTTCGAAAACGGTGTGGATTTTCAGTTCCGGTGGTTACAGATAAGTCGACCTCAATTTACGATAATTACGTTAATAAGATTTCTCGCGAATTGATATCGAATGATACGCTTTTTAAGTATAAGAAATACGTGAACAACGAACTTGGCGTTTTTAAGAATACCGCCCTGAGTAGATGAAGTTGTGTCAATATTTCGCGCGAATTGATATCGAACTAAATGCTTTTAATAGCATAAGAAATACGTGAATAATTGGATATTATTAAGAATTCCGTATAAAGTAGATGAATTTTTTGCGAATCAGTTGGCCTTTGTGCTTGGAGAATTTTAAAAGAAAATCGTGCGGATAAAAATGATCCAGTTATTGAAAATGTGCAGTTGAAAAGTAGGCACTCACGTCTCAATAAATCATCACTTTTTAAAATAATTGGGTCCGAAGTTGAGGAAACATTACGTAATTTGTAAGACTCCATTCCTGATATGAAAAATGACGTATCTTTCCACCATTTTTTTTTCATTTTTGGTTCAAATAACCCCAAAAATGTTTCCAAAAAATTTCTTTAATTTTTTCATTTTGGACTGAAATTTCACTGGGAATTTGAGAAAAACAGTTTGAGAGCCATTTCATTACCCCAAATGTTCCATAAAGGATCATAAACCACAAACATTTGGAAATATGATCCTATTGATTTATGTTTTCGATTCCGGTCTGATATTTCCTGAAGATATATCATGCTCCAAAATGGCTCCAAAGTGACTCAAACAGGCCCACAAATTCAAAAATTCAAGAATTTTGAGAAAATTAAAACAAAATTTTTACATTTTTGGGGGCTTGGGGTACGAGAGTATTATATGATCAAATTATTATTTTTTTCGGATGCTTTGTTATATTTCTCAATGAAAAATTAATTAAATTAATTATAAATTGGTTTTTTATTCCTACAATTTACACAAAATTTATGAAATGAGAGAATTATAAAATTATAAAAATTAAAATTAAAATATGGAATAAAATAATTGTTATATTCCCTTCCTGAATTGTAACTTGATGAATTCGAGTCTCACTTGAAAGCCCTTTAATTTACATGCGACTTTCATTAAATTTTAAACATGCTTAACATACTTATGTTTTAACTTACAATTTTAAACAATTTCTGTAAATTCAGCTTCAAATGACTTGGAAAACGAACTTCAAACAAAGCTTGCAAATTATAGATTGATATAAACTTAATGAAATTTCATATTATCTGTATAGAATATCAGTCATCGGAAACAAAACCGAAACCGAAAAGCAAAAACAGAAAAAAAACGCTAAAATCCCGAAATACCATAACCAGTACCAATACCAATACCGAAACGCTGAGAAAACAAAACCAAAACCAATACCAATACCAATACACTTGAAAAAACGAAACCACTATCAATACCACTATCAAAACGAATTTCGTTTTGTTTTGTTTTGGTATTTATCTGTTTTTTTCAGTTTTTTGTGTTTTTTTCCCCTAAATTTTTTTCCAATCATAATTTTTTCACACCAAAATTTTTTTACCCAACTAAATTTTTTTCAAAACGTAATTTTCACGAACCTAAATTTTTTTCTCAACTAATTTTTTTTTTCAAAACGTAATTTTTTACACACCAAAATTTTTTTAAAACGTAATTTTCACACACCTAAATTTTTTTCTCCACAAATTTTTTTTCAAAACGTAATTTTGTTGAGAAAAAAAATTTAGGTGCGTAAAAAATACGTTTTGAAAAAAATTTAGGTGTGTGAAAACTACGTTTTGAAAAAAATTTAGTTGAGAAAAAAATTTTGGTGTGAAAAAATTACGTTTTGAAAAAAATTTAGTTGAGGAAAAAAATTTAGGTGTGTGAAAATTACGTTTTGAAAAAAATTTAGTTGAGAAAAAAAATTTTGGTGTGAAAAAATTACGTTTTGAAAAAAATTTAGTTGAGGAAAAAAATTTAGATGTGTGAAAATTACGTTTTGAAAAAAATTTAGTTGAGTAAAAAAATTTTGGTGTGAAAAAATTACGATTGGAAAAAAATTTGGACCTCTGAACGTCTCCGATAATGGACTTAGAAAAAAAACTAAAAAAAAATTAGCCTCCACCAGAGCATTTTTGGGAAACAGACACTCGTCCCCTACACCCTTCAAAAAAAAAAAAAAAATGAAACGAAACGAAAAAAAAACGAAAAACAAAACGTTCAAAATACCATAACCAAAACCAATACCAATACCAATACCGAAACACTGAGAAAAACAAAACCAATACCAATACCAATACCAATACGATTGAAAAAACAAAACCACTACCAATACCACTACCAAAACGTGTTTTGTTTCCGATGACTGTAGAATATAGATATCAAATTTATAAAAATTTAACTAAAACTTTGTAATTTAAAATAACGGATTCTTTGTCTATATACTTTAAACTTTAACTTTATCTCTGATTTTGTAAAGCAGAGAATCTCATTTGAATTACAAAATTATACTTTAAACAAAACCTTAAAAATAACAAACTTTTGTCTATGACTTAAAATTTTTAACTCGATCTCGGAATTCGAGGAGAAGAGAATCTTCTTTGGATTACAAAAACGGACTAACTCTCTGCTGCTAAAGGGCCACTGAAATCCCTTTAAGAAAATAAGAATAAGGAGGGATAACCTGTTGTCATATGCGTATGCATAGATATTGACGCTACCATTGCCGCTGCTACTACCACCATCATACTATGATAATGTAATAAACTAATGAAAAAAAACACCAGTAATTAAAAAAGAATAATTATATTTAAATGAAAAATATAAAAAATATAAAAACAAAAAAATGTAAAAAATAAAAAATAAGAATATTTACAAAAAATCATGACGAAATTTGGCGACGTTTGATCTCACTAATGGCACAGCTCCCATCACTGTCATCGTCGTAGGCGTCGGCGTCGTAGGCGTTGGTGTTGTTGTCATCATCAGTGTTGTCACCATCATCAGTGTTGTCACCATCAGCAGTGTTGCTGTCATGGTCGACATCATGGTCGGCATCATGGTCGGTACCACCGTCATCATTATTACCGCTATTGGCACCAGCTCCCTCACCATTGGTTAAAAAGCTTGCATTTGTTATGATATTGATTGTATTATCATCATTTGCAATGGTTACCATTGGCTGATTTTCCACATTGATAGGAACAGTGAGTAGATTGTTGAAATTTATTCAGGGAACTGGGGAAAATATAAAAAAAACACTCATGTAAATAAAGATGTATATGGATTATGGAATGCATTGTATGGGTGTAAAAAAATTGAAAAATTTAGGTAGGTACATACTTTGTTCCAGTTCTGGTCTTTCAAATATGTTTATTGCAACCCGGATCCGTGCATTTTCCGGATTATCATTCTCAACATTTTCTGGATTGTCATTCTCATCATTTCCAGCTAATAACTCCCAAACATTATCTGCGATAGCATCAACTGATTCAAAAATTGTGAGTCTTTTATTCGGTAAATTGCGAGGTGCCATTGAAAAAATTTACAAAAAATACTTAGCAGAACATTAACTTTTAAACGTATTCAAAATAGAAAGACTACTGCACAAATTGAGAAAAAATAGCAGACTAAAATATAGCTCTCATTTAGTAAAGGATTTGCCATGACTTTTATCAAGTAAATTTTTTTGATAATCTGAAGAAATGGTGACAATAGGAGATTTCAATGGGCAAGATAGAGAGAGAAAATAAAAACATGTGCATGGCTGGTATAGGTAATTAATATAGGTAAATTTCTTATCTAATTAAGATAAGGAATTGTTTTTTTTTGCCAATACTGGTCAGTTCTTAGTGCTGGAAAGTAAACAATATTTTTTCATTCATTCATTCAATCATTCAGTCTTTCTCTCAGGCATCTCAATCTTTTTTTAATAGGCTACATTCATATTACTCTCAAGGTGATTAATTTGCCTAGCTCATGGTTGATAGGGGGGTATGGTTTATACATACTTTTAGTGGGCAAAAAAACGAATTCAATTACCAGAGTGAAATAAATAACACAGAATTTTAATTTAATTATTTTATTGAAAAAATATTATAAGATAAATGTATCTAAACTTCTTATGAAATGAAAATATGATAGAATAAAAATATTTTTATTTAATATTTTAAAGAGTAGTAGAAGTAGGTACCTTAGCAGTTGCTTGAGACAAGCGATTTATCACAAAAGATACCAGCCTATCTTCATTGAAAATTTTGATATCACTTAAAATTTTCTTAGCTAGTTTTGTATCTTTGTGAATCAAAGTCAAATCATTAGCTGTAAAATTAATTAATAAGCTACGTATAAATAATTCTAAGGAATCTGCTGGTTGATCAGGTAAGTCAATGACCACCTGAATATCGTTAATGATGAGCTACCAAGCTCGATTAGCTGCTGCTTAGTAATCAGCGAGTAAAGCAAATATATCTTCAATGACAGGTTCCAAGTGCTGAATCATATTCCAGCTAGGTTCTTGCAAAATAATGGAGTCTGAGACGAATCCGGTACATTTTTTGGCAGCTTCTGTCAAGAGAATTGATTTATTGTTATAGTAATTGCGAAATTTGATTCTCCAATTGTCTGAAATCTGAATTGGCTTTGGTTTTTGTGTAGGATCCAGCGATTGAAAGTATCTTTCAACACAATCCAAAATTTTAGGGTCCATTAAATTGGCAAATTCTTGGTGACATAGATAAATGCCGCTAGTTTTGCCATTACTATATTGAGTAAGGTTGAGTAAAGGCTCAAACTCAGAGTCGATATGAAGACCCATGAGAATATTTTTTGTGCCACTCCAATTTACCAGGTAGAGTTGATTAAATATCAAGTACTTTCAAGGTTTTGGTACTTTTTCAACACAGCATCTCTTCTACTTTGGTGGGGAGCCAGCCTCGTTTTCATCATTCTCAAAAATACACCTGCAAAAATTGATATACGTATTTATTACTTTGTTATACAGAGAACAATCAAAATTTTCAAGTGCAAAAAAAATTATAAATACCTATATTATCAGGTGTAGGTGATGCTGGTGAATCCAAAGGCCTTTCATCATTGACATGTTGAGAAGTCCTTGGTACATACAAGTCACAGATATTTTCGACATTCAGCGTAACATTTTGTGGTTTTGTTTTGCTGCCACCACCACATTTATGTTTTTTCAGAGTATCAATAATTTCTCCAATTTCAATATTGGCGGCAGTAGCTGCCTCTCTGACGATATCTACCATTTTCTGCGCCATTTTTCAACCACAGAGTAAATTGTATAAATGTTAAGAGTAGGGTAATTATACATGTATAACTTATATGTATATACACGAGGAGATGAAAAAAAAACTTACGTTTTACCTGTTATTTCAATGTTGTGTACTGAGCACCTCTTTTACAACCTCCAATTGCTTTTCCAAATATGATAATCGTTTCAGCATGTACGTTTTACACAGACAATAGCATCTGCCAAATGATTCGCATTTATCGCATACTAGTCCATAAACTTAGGTGGTGTCCAGAGATCTATGGAAAAAAAATTGAAAAATTCCAATTAATATTTCAAACCTATTAGGAGAGATTAATTATTTTACAGTGCAACCTTACTTATCAAAACATTTATAGCAACAGCAGAATTCGGAGGCAGGCGGTTGTCTAAAATAATGCCTCTCCAACCAACGCGAATATTTCTGTGCTTGGACTTTCGCACATCGGTACCTTGGTCCTTCCTCCAATGAGACCGGTTTATGGACTGTTAAAGGACATTCATCAAATTCACTATCATATGCCAACTCAGATGATTTTAGACACTTGAGATCATAAACCATTGTATTCAGCAGCTTGCTAAAAAAAATACATTTCTCATGACCCTTAGCCCAAATCTTATAGGCATTTACCGTGATCACTCTGCCTATGTGTCTGACACGCTTGGGCTCAAATTCTCCAACTGACCAATCAATGACATGCGTGAATGCGGAATTGTAATTAGCCTCCTTTTGTCTGGCATCATCGAGTACCGCCCATGGTACTGCAGATTGAACCACGTAATGTTCAAGCTGATCACCATATACATGTTCAACAGCTATCTCCTTCAAAATGAAGGCACCGGCATTATCTCGAAATCCTTGCATGTCAACAACATAATGCCTTTCTTCAATTCCCGGTGCTTCAATCAATTCCTAACAATTTAAAATAGCATTAATAACCCGATTTTTCTATTTATTTGGTGAATAAATCTGAAGGAAATACATACCTTAAATGGTACTTCTTTCACTTCAAAACTCCAACTTTTTCTAGGATTACAGTCCATCTGCTCATCCAACGACGACATGCAAATTAACTTCGCTACTCAAAATCCTTTTGCAATATCGATTTCATTATCTGTTTCGTTATAAAGGACAACTCTGATATTTCCTCGATAATCATTGTAAATTGTGCTGGCTATGAACAAAAAATAACTGGAAATTAAAACCAAAATTTTAAAAATTATTTCAAAAAAAAAAGATCATACCTCCGACATCGGTATATTCTTCCTTCGAAATACACGATCTTGGGACTATTTTGGCTGTTCAATTAGCTGGTAAACATATCGATATATCTGTGGCAATTAGCTGCCTACTATGAGGTGGCACAATATCCTTATGTGGACTACAAATATTGAAAATCAATTTAATTAATTACTGCAAAAACCAATATAAATGAAATCAAATTGGATAAAAACTCTCCCCCCAAAAAAACAAACCTTCGCAATTTGAAAATACCAGATGATGCATCTTCACCCTCCTCAAGTGGATAGGCATCAGCAGATAGATGACAGTATTGTAATACAGGCATGATACTTGATAAGATGACTTTCTATGTAATAACGTAACTAATTCGAACTCGAATTAAATAATGAATAAATTTAACAACTAGCACTAGGTTTTAAAGGCCTGCACCGCCGCCGCAGCCAATTTTCTCAATATTTTCAAGCCGCCGCCAGCCGTATAAATTACAGCTGAGCCGCCACCAGCCTCCGCCGTTTGAACACTCGGCTCAGCCATGGCTTAGCCAATCGCTGTTACAATAGCAATACCTCATCTATACATCTCGGTCACTTTTTTAGTGGTTTTGTCACTTTTTTCATCAAAAATGTCAGTTTTAATGACTTTTGCTCACTTTTTCCTCTTTCCCCGTCCAAAGCCCTCGTTTAAATTTTAAAAAAATCAAATACTTAATTGAAAAAAATTAAATGTTTGCCATCACTTCTCTCCGGCTCATTAACTTTAATGAGTTCATTTTTAAAATGATGGTATGAATCTTTTTCCTCTCTAGCCCAGACATTTGAATATTTTTTGATGAAAAAAATTGCCCTTCTCATTTATCAGAGGACTTTGTGACAATCTGAAATGGAATTTTCAAAAATTTTCAGATCATTTTGGGAGGAGAGGCTTTTTTTGGAAATCCAAAAGTAGAGCGAAAAAAGTATGAATATTTTAATGAAGAAATTTCAACTTTTGGATGCTATGTTTTCTTCAAAAATTTCTGTCCTCCGCTCCTCGCTTCACTCGAACTCGATAAATTAACTCAAATTTTCAAAATTATGCTTTTCCATTCAAACATTTTTTGGCCAAATGCTTTGAAAAATTGGTAAAAATTGAGAATAGGTAATTGAGAGAATTTTTTCACTTTGATTCATGAAGCATCAAAATTTTAAAAAATGGTCACTGTTTCGTTTCTAAAAGTCACTAAAGTCACTTTTTTGGAAATTTTGAAGAAATATGTCTGAATTCTTCAATTTTTATTAAATTTGGTGGGTGTAGCACTGAAATTTGGGAAAACCTAGCCAAAATTTGGTTATTTCAGTCGGCTGAGCCGCCGCCGCCGAAAATTTTACGCGCCGCCGATAGTATCAGCTCAGGTCGGCTTGCCGGCCAGCCGAGGTGAAGAAATCATCCAAGCCTCCGCCGGTACAAGTGCCATTGGCGCAGGTCTCTATTTCAATCTAGATTACCATGTAGTTGGTAAAATTTTCGAATTTTTTTCCCTTCACATGATAAATCTTTCAGTATTTCTTTTCCTTTCTCTCAACCATGATGTGGGCAGAAAAGTTGACCTTTTGTGACGCGTTATTCAAACTATGTGATTGGAAAAAAATATGGATGACCTTCAAACACAATTTCGAACACGATAACGATGTAGTTGGTGAAATTTGGAAGGTTTTTCTCCCCATGCCATGCTCATACCATACCATACCATACCATACCATACCATACCATACCATATCTTACGAATTACCAAAGAGAAATTATGCGACTCTGGATTTGAACTTTTTGTACCAAAAAAAATATGAATGAAGTTTACTTTCTATTTCAATCTAGAGTACCATGTAGTTGGTAAAATTTTCGAGATTTTTTCCCCATTACGTGATAAAACTTTCAGTATTTCTATTCCCTTCTCTTGACCATGATGTAAGCAGAAAAGTTGAGCTTTTGCAAAGACGTCCCATCGACTGACTACACGTTTTTCCTGATCAATATGAGCATTACAAGCTATCTCCAATTTTTCCCAGCTCCAATAATTATTTTTCACGTCGCATATGAATGGTTGGCTGCAATACTTTGAAGGAAAATGTATAACTTTGAACTGAAAGGAAAAAAATCGAAAGTATGTATGTATTAGTGCTGCACAATTAATCGGATAAACCGGATAATTCGGAAAATCGGAATCTGAATCGGATAACCGAATTAACCCGATTGCATAGAAAAAAACTAGTTCAAAAATATTCCACCAGAGAGGGAGAAACGAATAATCGGTTACGATTTCCGATTATCTGAATATACCGATTATCAGAATATCCCGAATAATTGGTATTTGTGCAGCACTAGTATGTATCATCAACCAACTACACATTAATCATGATCCATATAATCAGGGCTGCGAGAACAAGGAAAATCTGTTCTCGTTCTCAGTTCTTTCTAGGGATGGCAAATGCTCGCGCATTTTGTTTTGTGTGCGTGTTCTCGAGCATATGCGCGCATATGCTCGAGCACGCGAGCATTTTCTGTAATTTTGTACCTCACTCTATTCTCTACAACATATCCAAAATTCGTCGAATTCTGTTCAGCCGTTTTTGAAAAATCCTGCAGAAACGGTTGTCCCATTCCACTGACTCTGATAATTTTTATAATTGATAAGAACTCCAAATATACAGCGTTTCAGTCACATCTGACATATAATAATGAAAAATTAGAAGAAACTGAAAAATAGGAAATACGAAATACTCGCGAGTTTATCAATTATCAAATATGTTTTCATCAAGCCACAATTGGGCTGTTTACTATAGAATTTTTTCTGATTTTTTTTAGAAAATGCTCGTGCCCACGCACATATAGAAAGTGCGGTCTCGCGCATTTGAGCATATGCTCAAAATGCTCATTTGAGCATTTGAGCATGCCATCCCTAGTTCTTTCGTTCCCAAAATCAAAAAAAAATCATATGTTCGTTCGTTCGTTCGTTCTTCCTAGTTGTTCTACTGGTTCTCCGTTCTCATTCTTGTTCTTTTCAAAAAGCTTGTTCTTCTGTTCTTGTTCCCGTTCCCGTTCTTTTGATGTTTTTTCAATAATTTTGTAGGTAGAGTTGCGTAAAATCAACTTTAAAACCAATAAAATAAAAAAAATTTAAAAGTAATAAAAAAAAACATGAAAAAAATTCCGGAATTTTAACAAAAATTTACAAGAACGAGAATGAACCTGAAGATCAGAGAGAACAGTTCTCGTTCTTTGTTCGCGAACACAAACTGAAATTTCTGTTCTTTCTTTTGTTCTCTGTTCTTTTAAATCTTTTTTTTTAATGTTCGTTCTTTCGTTCGTTCTTTGAGAAAAAGCTCTGTTCTTCTGTTCTTTGTTCTTGTTCTTCGTTCGTTCTCGCAGCCCTGCATATAATCATAAAAAACTGTCCACAATTCTTTCTGGCCCGCATAATCATTTCTAGCGTCACAAACTAAAGTACAGCCAGCTCCGTTTTTTTTTTCTGGCAACTGGTACCTACCTAAAACATAAGAAATGAAAAAAAAATTGCAAATACATCCTGTCGGCTGAATACATGCAATCCCAGCCACAATAATCATCTTTTGCATCTCATATGAAAGTTTAGTGTTAATACTTTCAAGTCACTGATGCAACTTTTTTCTTATCAAAAGCAAAGAAAAGTTGGAAAAAATGAAAAAACAAAACAAAAAAAGAAGAAAAGTTCTTTTTTTGTTTTTTTTTTATCTATTATATTTATTTATTTATTTATTTATTTATTTATTTATTTTTTTTTTATTTTTTATTTTTTTTACATTTTGAACATTCTTATATTTCATATAATCATATAATTACAATCTTATTATACTTAATTAGTGTCCTTTATCCGTCATGTGTCTTTGCACTTGCTGATGAGTAGGTTTATAATAATGGCACTTTCTGCACTTGAAAACTCGACGTTGCGGATGAATTGCAGTTTCGTGTTGCGCTTTTTGCTGATTATTGATTAAGCATAGATTCCTCACCATACACCATGGTTCTCAGCATCTCGGTGTTCTGGTGCTGCTTAATGGCTTGCGCGTGTGTGAATCTAATATTCTTTTGGTTAGATGCCAAGAGAAGTCCCTCATTCCAACATTGGCCATCCTGAGGAATCGATTCCAAACCCTTGTCCCCGCGGTATCATCCAATTCCCCCAACCAATCGTCCTCCTCCATAATTCCCAATTCGTCATAAGCAGAGTTTCCAGGCCCGTAATCTGGGTCATCGCCATTGTTGTCTTCGATGGAGTTTGTTGTCTCTGCTTCAGGTTTGGTCTCTGCATCAGGTCTGGTCTCTGCATCAGGTCTGGTCTCTGCGTCGGGTCCGGTCTCTGCGTCATCATCAGAGTCGTCAAAGGCAGAGTCATCCTCGTCCTCCGCGGAGTCATCCTTGTCGTCAGAGTCATCGTTATCACGGTCGTCCCAGAAGTTTCAGAAGTTGTTGTGCTGGCACCGCCACCCCGCTTATTATTGCCACCGTCACACTCTTTGCCGCCATTTTCACCATCATAATTTTCACCACTGCCATTTTCACCACTTCCATTTTCACCGTCACACTCTCTGCCGTCGTCGTCGCTGTGCTTTGCACTGTCGTCTTGCTATTTGCCGCCATCGTCATCGCGTAGCATGTGTGCTTGATGACGCCTAATTGATCCATCCTTCTCATATTTCAAGATATATACTCTTGATTTTTTATCATATCTCTGAACCTGAAAAGTTGATATTAGGTTAGTCTGCACATAATAAGTACACATTCTGAGAAACACTCACTTCGGCAACGCAATCAGAGTCAGAGTAATCACTGAGTGCTAACTGCCGGAATTTTCTTTTCGGCATATTTTTAACGTAAGCGTTCTAATGTAAGCGTAAATTAAATCAAATAAAAAATTAGAACTAATGTAAAACTCAAACTACCTGCAACAAAGGAATCAACTAGGTAATTCAATGAGTCTGAAGAAATTTCCTCCTGACTTGTGGAAATTTTCGGAATTCCGAAAATTTTTACAAGTCCGAAAACGTTTATCCAAACATAAACGTTTTACTGATAACTGGCTCGTTTCCACACCACCAACTGAGGTAGAACCACCGGCGCATTTTTTTTAACGTGGTATCCCCAGTAGGCATACTCCACAAAATTTTACAACTCCGGAGAGAGCGTTTGCCGGACTCGTAAAATTTTACGAAAGAGTTATTCCTTCAAAACTAAGTCCCTGTACATTTCGGACACTAAAAATCTTAGAGAGGGACTAGGCTGTCTGGTGGAGCTCTAGCCAAAATCAAACTCCGTCTATGGCCTCTTCGACGTCCCACATCTTCGTTGAATCTACAATCTACTACTACCACATAGACTCAACAATCTATACTCCGCGGCGATAAACTGTCCGAGCTTTGCCTTCCAAAGTCTTGCTTTGGCTCAGAATTTCAGCAATTCTGGGCTCATCTTTATGTATTCATTCTAGGTGGCGATAGTTTTGCGACTGTTAAATGCCACAATACACACATGGTATGCCGTCTTTACGAGCTTTGCGCCATTAATGTCGACCAGCGAACATTAAATATCAATACAATTTGAATATGTAACAAAACATAATTTCTCGGCTATCTAGCAAATTCCCTTACCACAAAATCTTGGTAGCCAGTTAGTTCTGTGGCAGCGTCAACGCCTACGCATACATGAACATCTACTGACCAACCGACTGACTGACCTACCTACCTACCTACCTAACCGTGGAGTCCCAACAAGTAGATAGATGAACGCCTCTTTACCTATTTACTTCTTGGGACGCCTGGGTGTAAATGTTTTTATCCCTGGTGCATGTTGACTACTACAAAGGCACCAAGCGTATTTACCCTTTTTCCAATTTCGAGGCCAGATATATATATATTTTTTTAATAGAGTAAATTCAAAGACTAGAATAAATTTTTATTAAAATAATTTAAAGACCAGAAAAGACTAAAATATTTTTAATAAGTAATTTAATTTAAAAACTAGAAAATTCCATCATTCTGGAATCAATATATATATATTTTTTTTATAAAATAAATTCACAGACTAGAATATAAATTTTTATTAAAATAATTTTAAAATTAATGGAAGCTCATGATATGTGTTATATTCCCTTCCTTACTTGAAATTTAATAAATCAAATTTTTCTTGAAAACTTTAATTTTACATGCAAAATTTTAACATTTACAACATGCTTAATAATACTTATATTCAACTTACAATTTATCTCTATTGATTCTACCTTATTGATTGCTTTGAGATGGAACTTGTGATACGTATTGGAAAATTAAACAGAAATTAAATAAAAACTTGGAATTTTTAAATAATGAGCTTTCTGTTGATAACTTTGAATGTTTACTTTTATGTGAACTTTTACTTCAAGAGAGAAGAATCTAGTTTGGATATCAAAAGCGGACTTTAGTTAATGAACTTTGTACTTTAACTTGATCTCGAACTTCGAGAAGAAAAGAACTTTACTTTATCCCAGACTTCGGGAGAGAAGAATCTAGTTTGGATATCAAAAGCGGACTAACTCGTACATCTTAAGGAACCAGAGAGATCCCTTGGAAAATTGAGAAGAAAGGAGGGACTAACATTGTATTTAGATGTTACCATTAATTTTTTGATAAAATGTGCTTAGAAAAAATTGGCAAATTAAATAAAATTCCACCCTGAAAAAATAGTTCTTAGTAAAACACTTCAATGTGCCTAATCGATGACACACGATCGACAAATCGAACGATTACGACTTGAGATGGGATTTTACATTGCATTTGTTTTTGGTCATTTTTTGTTCGATTGATCCATAGTTTTTTTTTTTTTTTCATTTGGTGATACCTAATCGGATTTTATTTTGTGTTCTTTTTGAACATTTTGCAGTATTTCGAGGTATGGTGATTTGTCACCAGAAGTGATGATTTCGCATATTTTTATTTTCGCAATGGCAAATGAGTGATTTCCAAAAAAAATTGGTGAATTTGATGATTTTTTTTAGAGATGTGCGCCGCCGAAAAATTACACCGCCGCCGCCAATTTTTCTTGGTTTTCGGCCGCCGCCGCCGCCGAGTAAATTTACCGGCGCCGCCGCCGCCGCCGCCGCCGATTTTTATCTCGGCGGCGAGCTTTTTTTATCATTTTTTGACTCCCTTATGTGTTTTTTTTTACCAATTGGTACCTTTTCTCCAAACGCACGCACGTAATTTGGTAACCCAGAAAAGAATTTTCATTTACAAATATTTTATGGTATTATAAAATGTATAAAATATTTGTAAATGAAAAATTCTTTTCTGGGTTACCAAATTACGTGCGTGTGTTTAGAAAAAAGGTACCAATTGGTAAAAAAAAACCACATAAGGGAGTCAAAAAATTGATTAAAAAAAACTTAAAAAAGCACGCCGCCAAATTCGCCGCCGCTGATTGAGGTCGGCGGCGCGCCGATGGCGCCGCCGCCGCCGTAAGATTTTGGAAGTTCGCCGCCGCCGCCGATTTTACCTCGGCGCACATCTCTAATTTTTTTTGTCTAATTTTGATTTTAAATAACAAATTTTATCTCAAAACAACAAAATATTAGGAAAATTGATGAAATTTCGAGTTTTAAAAACAACTTTTAAAAAAAAAATTCGCCCTCGCTCCGCTTGGGCTCATTAATTCTTTCATTTTTCTAAAAAAAAGTTCTAAATTTTCAGTTTAATGTCAAAATCTAAGACCTTTTTTTAGAATATTGACAAGTTTCATGTGTAATTCTAGCGATTTTATGAAAAAAAGACGAAGGTTGATTTTTTGAATTTCTCATCTGGCAATGCTGACTTTTCGACTTCCTCGGATTTTCCCTTCCAAAACCGCCACTGGATTATTTACAAAGGCACCAAGTGTATTTACCCTTTTTCCAATTTTGAGACAAGATATATATATTTTTTAATAGAGTAAATTCAAAGACTAGAATAAATTTTTATTAAAATAATTTAAAGACTAGAAAAGACTGGAATATTTTCATAAGTAATTTGAAAATTAATGGAAGCTCCATGATATGTTGCTCTCTTTTTAGGTCAAGATAGTTTAAAGAATAATTTCCTTATTTAATTCTAAAATATGTGAAGTTCTCCACAAAAATAAATAATTCAAGGAGGCGCCAATCGAGATGGCAATGATGGCATTTATAACTCAATATTTTTTTCTATACTTATATTTTTTATTTATCCTTTAATTATTAAAAATAAAGAGTATGGACGGATAAGGGGTGAATTTGGCCCCCGGCGCTTTTGGGCTCCTAAACACCTCAAGTCGTGTATATTGACTAGAAATAATTTTTCACAAAATTTTGGACCCCTACCCCTCTCTCTTTCGGAGCTATGGCCATTTTATTGCATTATTTTCAAGAATTTTTAATTTCAACGGAAGTGAAGGAAATTTTCTGTTCTTTGGCACAAAGTTACATCTGGTAGAGGTGTATTCATGATAATTTTTTCAACAATTTTGGTGCACTCCTTCACGTTTTTTCGGTCATTTGAAGTTTTCAATAGTAAAAAATACCATATAAGCGAAGAGCGACCACCCTGGAAAAATTCCTAAAGAATACGTTTTTTTATGTAGAATTTTACTATGTATTTGGTTTTGGCGATTTCTTTGAACTAAGGGCCGAAAATCGCGAAAAACCGTACAGAAATGTTGTAATTTTAGCAGATTTTTCAAATTTTGAGCGCTTTATACAGAAAGAAATGACCAAATAAGGAAACCAATTTCAAATTCATGTTCAGCAGGTCAAAATACCCCGGTAAACACCCTTTTCGTAATAGTTTTGATTAAAATTTCAAAATTCACCTTTCTCACTGATTTTTAATGGAAAAAAGTGAATTTCGAGACTTCGAGTAAAACAATCGCGAAAAACGTATTTTTCGGGGTATTTTGACCTACTGAGCACGAATATGGATTTGGTTTTTTCATTTCGTCATTTTCTCATGTGTACTACCTCTTTCTTCATCCCCAAGCCCCCATTCACACCCTTTTCTTCTAATTTATGTATATTTCAACGTCTTCGCCGAAATCCATCTGCTAAGACGTATTAGAGTTGAGAGTCTTTCAGATAGGGTTTCATTTTTGCCACTTTTTTAATACGTTCCTCCCATTTAAATTTTCAACTTCCTAATTCTATTAATAGTGATGTTATTGGTCTTAAATACGGTTTTATTTTCGAAAAAAAAAGGTGTTCTTGTGTTTTTGACCAACAATGCTCCCCCCCAATGCCCCCCCCCCATGCTCCCCTTAGAAAATCAATAATGGATTAATTTTGTACAGCGCAACAACGAGATGCCAAATTGATAATTAGGAATATTTGAAAAAAATCAAGCATCTTTGATGTCCCGCTCCTGTTTTTGTGAAACATTTTTCAATCTCGAATTGTAATGTTGATTCTTGTGGAAAATTTTCAAAAAATTATTGTTCGAGATCTGGGTGCGCAATATTGTAACTCATTAGCACGATTTAATGTCAAAGACATGGAGGATACGTGGAAAATAAATTCACCATCACTCCTCTTGTACGGTTTCTGTAGCTGAAATTTGAAATGGAAAGATTTTGGTTTTCGACTAATTTTAGGTCGTAGAACATGAATATGACAGTAATTATTGTGTATAATAATTTTCTTGCTCGAAAGACCCGATTCAAACTTGAAAATGAGGACGTTTTAGGGAAAAATGACGAAATGAAAAAAACAAATCCACATTCGTGCTCAGCAGGTCAAAATACCCCGAAAAATACGTTTTTCGCGATTGTTTTACTCGAAGTCTCGAAATTCACTTTTTTCCCATTAAAAATCAGTGAGAAAGGTGAATTTTGAAATTTTAATCAAAACTATTACGAAAAGGGTGTTTACCGGGGTATTTTGACCTGCTGAACACGAATTTGAAATTGGTTTCCTTATTTGGTCATTTCTTTCTGTATAAAGCGCTCAAAATTTGAAAAATCTGCTAAAATTACAACATTTCTGTACGGTTTTTCGCGATTTTCGGCCCTTAGTTCAAAGAAATCGCCAAAACCAAATACATAGTAAAATTCTACATAAAAAAACGTATTCTTTAAGAATTTTTCCAGGGTGGTCGCTCTTCGCTTATATGGTATTTTTTACGATTGAAAACTTCAAATGACCGAAAAAACGTGAAGGAGTGCACCAAAATTGTTGAAAAAATTATCATGAATACACCTCTACCAGATGTAACTTTGTGCCAAAGAACAGAAAATTTCCTTCACTTCCGTTGAAATTAAAAATTCTTGAAAATAATGCAATAAAATGGCCATAGCTCCGAAAGAGAGAGGGGTAGGGGTCCAAAATTTTGTGAAAAATTATTTCTAGTCAATATACACGACTTGAGGTGTTTAGGAGCCCAAAAGCGCCGGGGGCCAAATTCACCCCTTATCCGTCCATACCCTTTAAAAATAATACATTTAATCACCAAAACATTTAGGTATATTTTTGAGAGCATTTAGCTCTGATTATGGCTGGGGGTAAAAAGAGAGTGGTTTCAGGGATAACCAAGGTAGGGAAGATGAGTGAAATATAACAGGCACAGTCCAAAAAGTGATGAAAAAAAAGAGAAAAGCATGATCATATATACTACCAAGCAACCAAGCTTATTGTAACCATACAATACTGGATGTCAACGAGAAAAATAGGGGGAATTGCAATAAAATCATTCCTCATAATTACATCCTGTGACAATGACAAGGTCGCTAAAATTCGCAAAAACTCATCTACTTGTTTATGTATAAGTAAAAAATACGCTTTGTTGAAACATTTATCATATTATTTTCAATTACTTATGTAAGTTTTTTCTATTATTTTCGAATGATGTCGTCGTATAATAAAGTATTCTGATACATGAACTGAGATGGATATATTTATTTATTAAACATTACCTATACGAGAAATAAACCTACTGTGTCTGGTAAGATCATACGTACAATACGTATTACACGGTTACATCCGCGTGTGTATGTTTACACATTATAATACGAACACATATGTGATTCGATTACATTCCCTCCTAAATTCTTCTTATCTGAGCTGCAATTTAACTTGCTGATAAGGAATATGTACGTAAACCATATGTGTATCACATTTCGACGCCAGATACATACATCGTAGTGCTATGCGAAGCTGTTACGTGATTGTTTTTCAGTTCTTCGATTCGCCAAAATTCGTGAAAAATGATGAAAGCGCCGAAATTTTCATTTGTGGGACGATCTTGAGGAGATGTCGGATCAATGACAGTGGAATTGGCTGATTTTATTATCAGGTAATTATACCTACTCATTTGGATTTTCATTTCCATTGTGAACGATGGTGTAATGTTTATGTGCGAAAAATTACCAATTTATTAAATTGGACGTCTAAGGGAGGTATTTTCCATAGTTTAGTTCATTTTCACGTAGTATGGCTATGAACTCTTGCTACCAAGTACTTAAATCGCCCAAATTAGGTACCTATTTACTTTATGCTGATAATACCTACTCGGAATAAATTTTAATCTGATAAATACTGATGCTTCGATTTTCCAATGAAGTGCTATTTACCTATCTACCTACTTCTCTCAAAAAATTTTTATTACCTGCTTGAAAATATACGATTACGAGGTATCGTATTGAGTTACATCAGACTTAGCCTCATAATTTGCGTTATTTTTAAAAGAAAATATTGGACTTTTTATACGTATTTCGAGGACGTTATTAATGATTTTTCGAGCTGCCCACAATTACGAAATATTTACTAAAATAAAGAGTTTGATTAATTAGTTGCGATATTTATGGATATGAAATAGGCTCATTAAGTAATTAAGATTTTGTTGAACCGGCAAATACATACGTATAATAGCCGAATAATTTACTGGACTAATCAGCGATGTTAAATGATCATAAATAATCTGTATCGGTTACTGAGAAAAAAACGAGGTTGATTGTGGGAAATATTGTGTCGGTGCTTGTACTTTTTTTTTGAAGAAATTTTCAGTTTTAATTACTATCGTGAGGTCTAAAATGATGGAGAGTGAAGGGAGGAAGGGATATTTTATGTTTTGAATGGGAAAATATGAAGTGGTTTGAAAAAAATGTTGAAAAATTTCTAATTTGGAATTCGGACGTGAAAATATTATAATAAATTTTTCTTGCTGAACATTCTCGCCATTATATGGGAAATTATTATCTCTAAAACTCATTCTGGGAAACATCGAGGTTGGTAGGTAGGTACTAGGTAGGTAACTAGGTATGTGGAAGAATGGGGACTGAAAAGAGGAAATTGTCGACTCGGGAAGACTTTTTCCAATTTTCGAATCCAAAATGCAATCGTAAAATTTTCTGCAAAAAAGTCATCACTTTTTCAGGTTTTTTATCTCTGATCAAAATTACTTTTTTTTCATTAATATGAAAAGGGGAAGTAAAATATCACACTATTTCCTCGTTCAGTGGGAACTGAAAATTAAAAAAAGACTCGAGTGGAACTATTTTAGATTTTTTTGATTCAAAGTTGAAATTTTTCTCAATTTCTTTTCATAATGTGAATTAATTTTCTTGAACTTTTTAATATAAAAACCCACCACTTCTTCAAATCTTTCCACTCTGGTCTTATTTCTAATTCCTTCAAACATGCCATTTTCCATTCTGGGAAGAGGAAGGGGAAGGGAAGGCGATTTATTTACTACCCCCTCTTTCAGATAAGTCCTGATTGGGAGTTTAAGATTGAGAAATCATCACTAAAATGGAATTGAATCAGGCATTTGTGATCCTAACAAAATTTTACTTATTCGAATTTGACAAACTATCTTTCTCACGAATTTTAGACTAAAAATGCAATTTTGGAAGTTTGAGGGAAATAAGCTGTACCACTCCCTTTAGTTCTAATCTGGCCTGATATTGATGCTTGAAAAAAGTACGTCAGTTGCTCTATCTACAATCAACTATATTACACCGGGTGTCCATAAAAAATTGTTTTCCATTGATGAGCATTATTGCACTGCTTATTTTTGAAATCAAAGGGCAAATGCTTCTTCAAAAAAATTACTTCGGATCATATTTTCTGTATTGGATAAGGTACTAATGGGCATAGTATACCTCGAATGATTTTTTAACAAAATCTAATAATTAAAACATCTAAGTACCTACCTACAAAAAGGTAGGCAATATTTTAAAAAAATTGAGGTAAGTACCAAGGTATTCACTATTCTTGTAATGAAAATTATGTTTTTCTTTGAAAATAACTTTTTCAAAGTCCGAATTCTTTTCTATCTTCCAAATGCATAATTCAAAATTTTGACTGCACCCGGGGAACAACTTCATGAAAATTGAAAAATTTTAGGGTTTGAACTTGAAAGCTGGAATTGGAGGAAAATGTTTAAACTTATGGAATTCGAACTCAGAAAAATTAAAAATTAAAAATTGACGAGGTAAGAAAATTTTGAACCTCGGAAAAAATGATATAAAAATATTTGAACTTGAAACTTGCAGAAATTTTAACGTTTGTTCTTCGTAGTTGAAAAAATTGTGTAAAAATTTGAATTTTCGCCTTGGAGGAAAATTTGAATTTTGTTGAAAATAGCTACTTTTGAAAAAATTCGAACTTGGAAAAAATTATGTAAAAATATTTGAACTTTGAAAAAATTACACGATAATTCAAATTTTTCAAACCTAAAAAAACAGACTCAACTTGGAATGAATCAGTTTAATAAAAGAAAAAAAAAACGAGGTATAGGTATACCACCAGCCGCAACATCAACCAAATTCAAGGTTTCGTGTCTGGAACTCTTCTCAACGTCAGCAATGATGAAGTGAAATTCAATTTTTCCCCCAAAAATACGAAATCACTTTTATGGAAACCCCCATTTCTCCTCGAACTTCTGCCTGACTAGGTCAAAGCTCTTCAGGACTACGGATGAGTCAGTGTATGGCTGTAGGGTTACTTTTGCCAGAGTTTTGTTTTGTAGCCTCATACATAGGCAGATTTAGGGTGGGTCCCAGAAGGGCTTAGTTCTTCCAAAAGTGAAATTAGCCCCCCTCCCCCGCAAAAAAAATCGTGTTTGTATTGTTTTCATTAGTGTTTGAAAATAAATTTCACTGAACAATTTTTTTTAGAAAAAAGTGATATATATTGAATATTGATAAGAAACTATAATTGTTAATGAAAAATGTAAATATTTTTTCATTTATTTTTACTCAAAAAAATCTGAATCACAACTTATTTTTTCATTTAAAAATCTTTTTCAGTTGAAATTTTAAGCAAATTTTAAACTTTAATTTTCTATACAGACTCAAAATTAGCATGTAAAATTTTTTAGGTGTGTTTGGGCCCAGTCGTTCTTGTTTCATTCTGTTTGTACTTTTGTTTTGCTGTTTTGTTTTTGATAAAAACGGGTTTTCTTTTTTTTGTTGCTTATTAACAACGGAAGTGACCTGGGGCTTAGCCCCCTTCCCCCAGATCCATTCTTCTGAATCAGCCTATGGCTTCATAAGATACCTAATCTTATGGGCGATCATGAGTGGGTACGTAGAAAAATTCAGTTTCTTGGAAATTAATTTATTATTTCAATCAGGTACTTATTGTGTAAATTTTGGGTACCTACTTACCTACTTCAAAAAAAAAATCGGTAGATAAATATGTGTATAGAAAGTGGGAACAAGTAACCATCTTGGCCAATGTTTTTTCACAATTTTCGGTGGTACATAAATCTATTTTTCATTTACCTACCTACCTATCGAGTTTAAATAAAGTAAAGTAGAAATTAGAAAAATAAGTCTCCCTCCCTCACACCTCCCATCAACAAACTTCCATTGCCTAGGATATCATATCGTAATAATCTACAGGAAATTAAATTTACACGCATTTTCAACCGCATTCGACTGCAATGTGCAATGACGATGTCAATGACACAACGTATGTAACAAAAAGGGTCAACAAAATCCGAATTAAGTTCGTCGCTCGTCCATTCGATGCATACGAATTTTAAAATCAGCTGGAATAATGTTTTCAGGGTAAAAATCAAAGATATGCGCATGCTTAGTCGACAAAATCGTCGTATTGCATCTAATATTACTCTGGCTCGTACGTTACGTACTACGTAGGGTAGGTACTAGAAAACGGAAAAGCGTGAGAAAAGGGAGGAAAACTATGGAAAAACTCGTGTTTACGTTCGCGTATTGATGAAAATAGGGGAAAATACAGTGTTGCCATTGTAAAAAATTCTTACGTGTAATAAAACTGTTTTTTTTTTCAATCAAAATTTGCATAATTAATTATGCAGGATTTTAATCTCTGAAAAATTTTTTATTTGAAGAAATAAAAAAATTGAAAAATCAACTCTAAATAAAATCAGAAGTAGTTAATTTTCACAAAAAAATTCGCTGGGTTGCTCGTTCGCGAAGATTTCGCAAAATAGGTATTTCTACCTTCTTGAAATACAACACTGAATTAGAAAAATTTCCCAAACCATATCAAACTGAAAAAGGTGTCAGAAGTATGTAGAAGTAATTGCAATGCATTTTTTAAATTGTAATTCGACCAAAACTCGTTAATATTTCACCTAATAAGTTTTCGTTATTACATAACTGCTTCGTGTATCGATTACTAGCTCAACACAGCCATTTCAAGGCATAGTTGTGTTACAATCAGTCAAATATTACGAATGCTATGAAGCTTTTGAGCTTTGTTTCTTGGGCCTCTGCTGGCAACCTAGTTCTTTCCTTTGCATACGATTTTCGTGAATTTTCTCTCGAGAGCATCGTTCGTGGCACCATTTTATGACTACCGAAGGTAAAATAAGCTTTAGAAGTGCAATTCGATGCTATCGTGGCCCAACCGAGTCGACATCTTGCATCTTTCCGGCGGTTCATTCAAATGACGCAGCCCATCTCAGAAACAGTTGGCTGGCGAAAAAGTCAACTCTAAAACAATCAAAACATCTCGATCCAAATATTATGGTCATTATCGATTGAAAAAGTACGTGTCGAATTTACTAATCTTTCGCGTTCGTCGAGTTTCCCTCGCTGATCGTCATGGGCAACTCGAGTAGCACGGATTTGAAATCAAAAGCTGGCAATTTAAAAAGCCCTCGGAAACGATTCCTGGGCAAACGACTGAAATTCAAGGGTCGCGGTTCGCTCACCGATATCACAACGGATAAAGACGCCCAAGGTCACGACGATGCTTTGGATCCGCAGTACGTCGAGCTCCTGGACACCGAACAGGTTCACAGCACCGACCGGCAATCCGGTTCGATGCCAGGTGGAGGGGAAATTAACGCAGAAGGTAGGCCAGCCGCGGCGTCATTTCAATGCGTCAGTGACGATAGCAACGGTGATCGCGAACAATGTGAGGCCGGCCGTACGAGCTGCGAGAATACATACGCCACAAGTAAAGATTCGGTTGTTTATTTCGATAGCTCTAGTGACGAATTCAAACAAACTGTACACGTCGGTGATGTGCAAGTGCACGTCGATAAGCAGACATCTCGAGATGAAAATCATGTGAAGCAGGCCAACCATGAAACCAGCCAGTGCGAGGTGAATGGGAACCATCCGGTCGAAATATGTATTAAAGTCGATACCGAAACGGATCAAGGGCCGCCGGAAGACGCCGATGATGACGTGACCGAAGATATCACCAACACGTCGTATACAGATCCGCTGGTAACTACGCCGTATTTCAGCCCAGATGAAGAATTCGCCAATACCATATTCGACTCGGATCCCAAATTGAACGAGATGGATAAGGTAGCCAAGGAGACCGACGGTGGTCTTAGAAAAAAAGATATTTCCGCGTTTCCGGATAAAGAAATGTTAAAACCGAGCCCCAGCTCGTTTACGGTCACTAAACATAAAAAAGTCGAGCTTTCGCCGACCACCTTCTCGACACCTATACCAAATACGATCGAAAGTAAAGGTAACCTTAGAATATCTGAACCGATTCCATTCCTCGATCACTTCGACGTCAAAAATCACCCTCTCAAGTGATATATCTAATCAGTTCAACTTTCAGGTGCTCCTTCGTCCTGTCGTCATTCGTCCCTGACCGAAGGTACTCCCCTGGAAAGCAATGTCCTCCGAAAAGTAGCCAGTCTAACGTTCGATAAGGCTGCCATGGAACAGAAAGTACAAAAATCCACCAAATTCATTCCGGAGAAATTAGATTTTCAAAATTACGAGAAATTCGAAGGTACTGCCTACCTGAAATTGTGTAATCGAACTCGCCTTATTTTAGATACCTAAATAGCTCGTAGCGAAGGTGACATGTAGGAAGAAACAAGAACGGATGAATTATTCATACAGATTTTTATAGTAGGTGTTTGATAACACCGTATTGTATTATTACTCACAATACGTATACGTATCAAGTCGAAACGATTAGCTTAGTGAGCTCTGTGCATGTTCCAACGATTCTATCGAAGATATTCGAGCGAATTTCGCGACAAATCCGAGTGATAAGTTTCGGTAAAGATTACAAATGTGTATCGTATTGTGGAATTCTGAGAAATGATCATCTAATTTATAATTCGACGTATAAAACTAGGTTGTTATTTTTATCCATATCGTCACCATTCGCAAATGTTTCGAGAATTGCAATACGACCGATGATTTTTTTTTGTCATTCTTTCGTGGAACTAATTCTTTGTTATTTTAACGTTGTACTTGCAGGTCAGATGTTAATTAATTGGTTTTTATCGTCGTTATCTGATAAGAAATCGTTCAATCCGAAATTCAAGAGCAGCGAGTTGCATTTATTAGCTGTCCAGTTCTGTACGCAATTGTTATCCGCCGGAGTCATACAGCAGATTATCGATAAAGATGCTGCCAAAGAGGATTGTTTCAAGGTAAAAATATCTATATTTTTATTACTCGGGTATTTATTATTTTTATGGATTTCTGTAAATGGAAAATTATTCAAATCGAGTTTTTTTTCAAGTCGTTCCTACTGTTGCGTAATATTCGTACGATGGTTAGTTGTGAGTTTTATATTGAGGTGCCGGAAAAGTGATGAGTGTTTTTTTTCTAGCCAACTTTGATGTATTATTGGACTCATGCGGAGACATCGAATGTATCGACGTATTCGCCGGGACGTCTGAGTACCATGTCGTGGCCTCCTCCAGCTTCCCTTGGTGGTAGCAATAACTCCATCGATGCGAAAACTGTGATCGAAGGTGAGAATTTATTGTACTTTTATGGCGTATTTAAAAGTTACGAAAGTTTAGAGTCGGATGATGAAATGGTACCAATCTGTGTTGTGATAGGTTTAGGTTTGGCAGTGATTTTTCTGCATTGAAGTTTTTTTTTAGAGAGACCTTTTCTGTCAAAACTCGTCCAAGTATTAGAGAGGGTGAAAAAAAAATTCTGAATTTTGACAAAAATTGACGTGATAAGTTGTGTATTTTGAGTGGGAAATTTAAAAAAAAAATTGACCTCTCAGTTCAAAAAAAAGGAACTAGGACGCTTAAAGACCTCATTGTGAGGCGATTTCTGAAAAAAAAGATTTCTGCTACTTTTGAGCAATGCCATCAGCTAAAAACTACGATAATCCCTTTAAAAGTGGGATATGAATTTCTACATGTTTTTAAAATTCATATCACCCACTCAAACATCTCAAAATCGAGCCAAAAAAGTTTTTGGTCGCATAGAATAAATTTTGATGAAATTAAAAAAAAAATTCAGAACACAGAGCTGCTCATTGCACTTTTATTTACGCAATATTTGTGAAATTCAATGTACTTGGTCATTTCAATAGCTCGAAAATTAAGCTAAAGAAATGTTTTCGTCATCGAAAGAAATTTAGATTAATTTTTTTTGATTTTTTTGTAGCCATGTTGCCGAGCGTATACGATTTGCGAACCACAATAGGATTTTGACAGGTGAAAAGAACTGATTTGCGAACCAGAAGAAAAATAATAGAATCATTTCGCTCATACACTCAATTAAAAACTAACTGTTTTGCGAACCAACGTCCAGTGGTCTCTAAAAAACTAGTTGGCGTGCGCTGAAATTCTGAAAATCTACACATGTACAGGGGGTTTTCAGAGCTGTTGAATCCATTTTCAACATAATTTTGGACAAACATCGAAAAGATTCCCCAATAGAGAAGAGCAAAGCTAAAAATTTCGGAGTTCAGTGAATTGGGGTCTAAATGTGCAGTTTTGTGTGACTTACTGAGCTCATTTCTGAAGACATTTTTATCGAAAATTCGAAGGAGTACTCTAGAAGTACATAAGAGCTTCTCATAATTTTAAAACATCACGAGTTACATTAGAAATTTATATGTATTACAAAATGACCAATTTTTTCTTTAATCACGATTCCAAACTATCTGATAATGAGATATTCAAATGCAGTTCAGTTTATTTCTAGTATAATTATGTAAGGTGGTTTATTGGAGCGGAGGAAGGGGTCACATCGAAAAATCAAGTCGATATTCGAACTCAATGACTTCACATTAGTAAGAATCCATGTCCTACACGTTTATTTTTATTTTTTTTTTCATTCATTTTTAAAAAAATTGGCGGTTAGAAACCACTCGAGGATAAAATCTAAAAAATAAGAAAATTCGAACTTAGTCCTCAAAAACCCAACAAACCACAACATTATTTTTCATTTTTTAAATTATTTTTCTATTGTAAAAAGAGAGGATTGGTAGAGATGTTTGGAGGAGTGTTAGATGAAAAAACTGAGTACACTACACATTCGGAATCAGCACCTTCGAATTAGTTGGAATGAATATGTGACCCTGCCGGAAAGAAGGGACCATGTGTAAAAAAAATCGATATCTTAATTTTCATGTGTTCTTCTTTCCGGCAGGGTCACATATGCCATTTCACTTTTTATATTTCTTTGAATTTTGGTCAAAATTATGGGCCCTTTTACCCCCAGGGGTGTAAAGGTCCCATCTTGAAATTTGGTCGGTTGAAAAAAATTTAAGAAGGGCTACTCACTATAATTTTTTCCGGATTTTTAAATGATAGCCCATATCTTAAAAGTTTACATCACCGAAGTCCAACTTTGAACATTTGAAAATTTGATTAGGTATCGTTTTTGGATCTCCTTACTTCAATCTTGGACTCGATTTTAATAATTAACTGATGTTGGTTCGCAAATCAGTTACTTTGTCTCAGATGCGAATCATTCGTTCGTTCATACTTCATTTCTGATTTTGAATCTCGTTGGTTCGCAAATCAGTTGCTTTAAGTCAGGAGATGTCATTAATCAAATAGGCTGGTTCGCAAATCGAAACCGGCCCATGTTGCCAATTAAAAAATACGTAATAATCGAATATTGAGATTTTGTGGCCCTCTTCCCATCACAACAAAATAGTGAAAATTAGGAATAGTAGAAATAGGTCATCAAATGAAGGGAGAAAGAGAATTCAGAAAAGCTAAAAAATAATTGGTCGGTTTGGAAAAATCATAGCTTGGAAATTAATTTTTTTATATGTAAAATTTTGTTTACCTATTGGGGCAGAATTTCCCCTCCTCGCAGTATAATCTGGAAACCCTGGGAGAAAAAGAACTGGAATGGATTTTTTGGTATTGTCCGTGAGGCAAATTTCCATCCTCGGTGTGATGTTTGAAAAACTCGAGAGAAAAATTAATGTTGTACGCAGAAATCGTGAAAATTATCGCTGAAGCAATCTTGATTTTTGATTTTGAGATTTTGTTAAAACATTGGTAAAGGTCTAGAAAACTTGGAAAAATTGGCTTGGAAAACCCGAAAAATCCATGGAAAATCGTTTCAAAAAATGGCTGACATCTTGAAGCCTTGGGGGGGGGGAGGTCAATGGGTCTCCTAAGATGGGAAAATTTTTTGGAAGAGAGAGAGATACTGAGACAAGCTGAAAAGTTCTAAAAAATAACAGACTTCTTGAAGCCTTAGGCGAAGGGGAGGGGGGGTCAATGGGTCTCCTAAGATTGGAAAATTTTTTGGAAAAGAGAGATAGGTACTTGAACAAGCTGAAAAGTAACTGCGAAAAATCATGGTTTGAAAAAATATTATCAGATCATCAGGTATTCTTTTTTATAAAATAATGGACAGAGCATTTGAAATAAAAAAGTTAAAATTAAGAACAGTAAAAAATAGGGGAGGGGGAAATTCAGACTAGATGAATAATAATTGGCCGGTCTGGATAAATCACAGCTTGAAAACAAATTTTTCTATATGTAAAATCCTCCTTGGGTAGAATCCCCCCCTCTCCCTGCGATGTAATGTGGAAAACCTGGAGTAAAAGAATATTCGTTATTGAAATGGACTTTTTTGATATTGTCTGCGGGGAAAATTTCCCTTCCTGACGCGACGTTTGAAAAATTGGGGAGAAAAATAAATGCTGCATGCAAAAATCGTGAAAATCTCGCGCTTTAGGTAATCTTGATTTTTGATTTTGAGATTTTTGTTGGTAACGTTGGTAAAGGTCTAGAAAACTTGAAAAATTGGCTTGGAAAACCTAAAAAAAATCCAAGGAAAATTGTTTCTAAAAAAATAGTAGACGTCTAGAAGCCGGGGGGAGGTCAATGGGTCCCTAAAATTGTGAAAAATTTGGAGATGAGGGAGATATTTAGACAAGTTGAAAAATTGATACAAAAAATCATGATTTGAAAATTTATTATCACATTATCAGTTTTTTTTTCAAAAATAATGTTCCTATAGAGTATTTCAGTATTTTTAAAAATGTAAAATTCGTTCCTTCTAGGACAGAATCCCTCATTTTCTTTTGATGTGATATAGAAAACCTGAGAGATAAGTGTTTTTTGGACCTGTAATCGATTCTATTGGTGAAATTCGTGAAACGAATCCCCTGCCCGGTGTAATGTTTAAAAATCTGGGAGAAAAAATCCTGCAATGCTAAAATTATGCTTTTTGATTTCGAAATTTTTCAAGACATTAGTAAAAGTTTGCAAAACCTAAAAAATTGGTCTAAAAAACTTGGAAAAATCAACAAAAATTATTTTCCAAAAAAATGGATATTTAAAATGCCTTTGTAATGGGTTCACAAAGTTGAAATTTTTTTTTTTAGATGAGCACGTAATTTATTTTTCAAAATACATGAAAACATGAATATTGCCTGAACAAAGCAAGGACAATTTTTTTTGAAAGATCAATTTTAAAATGCCAAATTGGCTATTTTTATAGCATTTTACGAAGAATTTTCATATTTTGACACCCCTCCCCCCGATTCGCAACAATATGATTTTTGTTGAATTTTACAAATTTTTGCTGAAAATTCATGGGGAAGATACAAAATAAATGCATAGGTACAAATTTTTTGAGAAAGAACCTTCCCCTTCCCTTCCTCATATTTCCCAAAACTTGACAATGAGCAAAAATTCACACCTCGAATTATGTTTAAATTCTGATTGTTTATTTTCTTCTTTTTTTCTAGCATCAAAAAACGAATCCAAAGAACACGAAGATTCGGCGGAGATACTAAAAATGAAATTAATTGAAAAAGAGAAGAAAATACTGGAGCTGGAAAATTCCGTTGAACAACTTCGAAGGCAAATGGAACAAATTCAAACAGTCTCCGATATCCAGGTGAGGGGATCTTTATTATTCAAATTTTTGAAAAATTCATCCATCTTGCTCTTGTTCTAAAATTACTCACAATAATTTGATTTTTTTCTCAGGCTCTTACCGAAAAAGTGAAATCGGATTTTCGGGGCGATTCGACAAAACATCCAGGAAAAAGTAAAAACGATGGAAAAATTACAGTAAATGGAGACTCCGGCCATGTTGGCAAACCATCGAATATTCCAGTCGAACGAAATCAGGCAACCGTAAAAAATGACAGCTGCGATTCCACATCCGGTAAGATTCTCGTCACAGAGAAAACGAGTAAAATTAATCCAACGATTAGACTATTTATAATTGTGTGCACAATTTTGTTTGTAGAATTGCAAGACAAATCGTCAACGCCGAAATCCGCCTTACCTTCGGATAGCGTCAGTATTTCTAGTTCTGGTTCAGTGACCAACCGAACTTCGCTGTCCAAGATTCCTATTCCGTTGTGCAAATCGAGTAGCACACCTATTGTAGCTACAGCTGGCTCATCGTTGAATAACCGATCAAAAAGTGGATACGATTTGACGGCTTGCGGTTCTCCGACGATTTCTTCTACCCTTTGCGAATCTACCTCGCCAAAAATCGATTCGAATTTCGATTCAGGTGTCTCCTCTAGTGTTAAAGATACGTCTACAGATGCCATTAAAGAATCGGATACCAAGCCGACCGGCTTACCGTCCATCGCCGACGAAACGATCGATAAAGTCGAACGATCCGAAGAATTAACCAAATCAAATGATACAGAATTGTCGCCACCGGTCGTTGAACCTTCGACAGCGTCAACGGATCCGGAAACCTCGTCGTTATCACCGGCCAACTTACTATCGCCAATGTCACCGACGCTTTCGAAAAGCTCGTCAGAAGCACCGGCAGCTACACCAGCACCGCCGAATCCTCCGGCTGCGACGTTGACCGCTCCTCCACCACCGCCGCCTCCTCTTCCTTCGCCTATATCCATGGCTCCTCCACCTCCACCCCCTCCCCCTCCTCCCCCTTTATCGGTAGCGCCGCCGTTTCCACCACCGCCTCCTCCGCCACCTATGCCCAGTGGTGCGCCAATGGGGCCACCGCCTATGCCAGGAATCGCACCGCCTCCGGTTCCGCCGCCGATGCCCGGAGCCCCGCCGCCCCCGCCTCCGCCGGGTGGTGGATTATTTCCACCGCCTCCACCGCCATTTCCGTCCGGAGCGTCCGGGATGGCTCCGCCGCCGCCTCCGCTCCTTTCGAGCGGCGATGCGTCGATTTTGAATGTTAGCGTGCCAAATGCGCCCCCGGCTCCGGCGCCGTTTCCTACACCGCCGTCGGGAGGATGGAATGCTCAGCGGAATTGTAAGTTTGGGCCTTGAATGTGTCACAGTTACCCGGTGAGATGAATTTTACGATATTTTTGCGCTTTTTGTCGCAGCTTTTCGAAAACAACCTCTTACGCCCAAAGTTCCTATGAAGCCATTGTACTGGACGAGAGTGGTGGTGTCGGCAAATCAACCGGTAGCTACGCCAACTAAAGAAAAGTAGGTAATTTTTATTGATGTAGGTCCCTTCCTCGTCTCCATTCGCCAAATTTAAATTTTTCGATAACACAGGGCGACAGAGAAAATGCTATTTGAAGTTCAGTGGATGATTTTTGTAGTATTTTTCGTACTGATCACGAGAAAAATGGTGAAAAAATTCCATCACCCAAGGATTTTTCATAATTTGAATTTTTTGTTGAACATTTTTTTACACTTTTTGATAACTGTTGACTTTTAAAGTCAATTTTCTGAGAAAAGGAAGGGTTCGACGAAAAAAAATGGATGGAACGTAAATTGTAGAGCGTAAAATTTTCTTTTGTTGAGTTCAATAGGGTTGGTGCCAAAAATTTAGATTTGGCTGAAATTAATATATGTTATAAAATACGCGATTATAACTTCAACGGAACAAACCGCATCCAAATTGGTCCATTAGGATCTAAAAAATTGACCATTGAATTCCGCAGATTAAGCGGGTCGCGAAAAAGAATCGCAACGCGGATTACGTTGTTGTGACGTCAGTTCCTCGGATTCAAACGGGAACGAAACAGCCGGCGCGTCGCATCGCGTAAATTATATTGCGATTTTTCGATAACTTAATGATTAATCGTACTTTTTTCGTTGATTTTTCAATGCGTACTTGATAATTTATTTTATCAAGAATTAAGGACGTAAAAATGGTTGATAAAATTGGAAAAAATGAATTGAGAAGATTGAAAAAAAATTGAGTTGAGAAAATTAGACGAGAAAACGTGATTTGAGAAAATTGAAAGAAAAAATCTGAGTTGAGAAAATTACTTTTGAGAAAAAATTATAAGAAAAAAATTCGATCAAACGCACGCAACCCCCTCTGGAAAAAAATAAGTGGAGAAGATTGAAAAAAAAATGATTTGAATTGAAAGAAAAAATTCAAGTTGAGAAAATTACTTCTAAAAAAATTTGAGTTGATGAAATTACGTCTGAACAAATTTTTCAAGTTTTGAAAATTACGTCTGAAAAAATTTGAGTTGAGGAAATTATAGGAAAAAAAATTAGGTTGCAAAAATTTGAAGAAAAAATTCGAGTTGAGAAAATTATAAGATAAAAATTTGAGTTGAGAAACTTGAAATAAATAAATTTGAGTGGGGAAAATTAGAAGAAATGATTGATAATTTACTTTACCATATCATAGTGCGGTTTGTTTTGTTGACTTTAAAATTGTATATTCTATAACATATTTCAATTTCAGCCAAATCTAAATTTTTGGCACCAACTCAATTAATTTTTTCTTTGAGAAGTTTAGTTTTTGAGGTATTTTTAATGGAAAAAAGTTGAACTTTCAACTAGAATATCTTGAAATCGAAGCCTACTAAAAAAACGAAGTGGACTCTACGGAAAGAAATTTTTACGCTCTACAATTCATGCTATATTAATTTTTTTCGTTGAACCCTTCCTCTATTCAGCAAAAAGAGTAAAAAAATGTTCAATAAAAAATTCAAATTAAAAAATCCTTGAATGATGGAATTTTTTCACTACTTTTCTCGTGATCAGCGTGAAAAATATTGTAAAATCGTCCATTAAATTCCAAAGCTTGAAAATGTCAACCTGTGTAATTTCTTCAAAATCGTGGAATTAGATTAAACAGCTTAATGTTTTTGCCATTTTTTAAAATCATTCTACATCTATTTTATTTTATTTTTTTTCAGAGAAAAATTGATCTGGGAGGAGATAGAAGAACCATCTATCAACGATGAAGAATTCATGACCTTATTTTCGCGTCAAGTGGTAGAGAAAAAGGCTCCCAAAAAGAAAGTCGAAAAACCAGTGAAATCTCAAGTAAGTGTTTTGTTCGTCCATGATTTGTACCTGTTTCCAAATCCATTAATTAATTAATTAATTATTTTTTCAGGTAATCAAATTACTCGACAGTAAACGATCTCAAAACGTCGGTATTTTAGCTTCTAGTTTACATTTAGATTTTTCCGAAATTGAAAACGGTGAGTTAAAAAAATTACTATAAATTGATAAACAGTAATTTTATTGGACTAACGATTGCTATTTTTTTTCAGCCGTTTATAATTTTGATACGTCGGTCGTTTCATTAGAAGTATTGCAACAAATTTACGAAATCGTAAGTATATTTTGACGTACAGTATGTTCAAACATTTCTGTACGGTGCATTTTAGCAGTGTGCCTGATTTTGATTTTTTTTTCAAGTTTGAAAGGTCTAAAAAAACTGATTTTGTTCGAAAATGTAAAAAAATTAATCATTTTTTATGAAAAGAAAGAAATTTTTTGAGCTTGAGTGAAACAAAATTAAAACTTGTTTATAATTTTTTCTGACATATCAAGATAAAGTCTCGACCTCTCGATTTTCCCTATCCATTGATTGGAAAGCGACCATTCACCATTCTACAACTTTTTTCACCCTCTCCTTTCGAATTATCTTATAACAATGGAACTAAACTTGGACAAAATTTCGAAAAAAGAGGTTTTTTGCTACAAAAACGTTCATTTTTTTCGAGGTTTGGGTTAAAAAAAAAAGAAGATACAAGATATTAACATAGATATATTTTAGTGCTGGAGTTCTATCTGTAAAACTGGGAACCAATTTTGGGTGATTGATTTTTGGAAACCAAATTTTAGAGACCACTTACATACATAGGTAATAAATTTTTGTTAGGTCTAAAAAAAACTTGAAAATATTTGGAAGAATGATATCATGATTTTTTTTTATTTTTCATATTATTAGGTACATATTTAAAAATGATTCATTTGATTCAATTTCATTAATTGCCTCGTGAATTAAAATGGTTGCATATAGTAATTTTTGCAGGAAAATTTTTTACATTTGCCATATTTATTTTTAAATTCAGTTTTTAGAACTCTTTGTATTTTTGAAATTTCGTGGACAATCTGGGGAATTTTTCAAATGCCTGAGACCATTATAGCGAGCAATCTGGGAGTATTTTTGAGCCCCGAAACTGTTCCCAAAAAGTCTGGGGCATTTTGCGAACATTTTCAAATGTCATTTCGTAAAAGTTCGAAAAAAATTTCGTGAGGATAATTTCCAGTCCATCTATAAGTAAATTTTTCAGTTCAACAATATTTTGAAAATTCGAAAAAAGAAGGAAATACGTTGAAATCTTTTTCTTAAATTGAAGAGAAATCTATATCCATAATTTAAAAGTCTTTGCTCTGAAACTTCTATGTTTATATGGACAAAATTCTGAACTCATTTTCAATTTTTTTTTTCAAGAAATATGTGTTTTGAATATGAAGCTAATCATAATTTGAAAAAAATATTTTTTTAGCCACCAAAACGTGTATTCTTTCATTGCCCGAATTTAAAAAATTGAAATGATAGTTTTCTTTTATTGCTCCCTCTCAAAGTACAATTTTTCTCATTTTTTCAAATCGAGACCAAAATTTCCCAAAAAACGGTCGCCATTTTCGAAAACTTCCTACTCCGTTCTAGGTAAATTTTCCCCATAAAAAAAAAACAATTTTGCCATTTTGAAAGCTGTCCATCTATCTTTTCCCTATTTGACCCAGCTCATAACCGGTTTCAAAAGTGGTTTCTTGACCCATCTTTGGATCAAATTGAAACCCTGCACTCCTTCCATTTTAATACCTACCAAAATTTTTGTAATTTTTTGAACACCCTGTTGATTGAATTAAAACATATTCACTCTGTTTTCATTTATTAAAAAATAATAGGCACCGTATAGAATTTCTTCTACTTAATTGTAGTGAATAGGTAGAGTTACCTACTCTTCTGAAGAATTGAATTCTTATACATTTTTTTTTTAATTTCAGCGTGCCACAGACGAAGAAATAGCTCTAATCAAAGATCACCTCTCAGCAAATCCCAACGCACCTCTGGACAAACCAGAGCAATTTTTATTAGATTTAAGTGAAATACCTCATTTCGCCGAACGAATCGCTTGTTTTGTTTTCCAGTCCGAATTCAACGACGCCATTCTATCAGTTCGAAATAAACTCAGTAATATTAAAGCTCTCTGCACCGTAAGTCTACTTCCAAGTTGTTTTGTACATTTAACGACCGTAATTACAACCGGAAATTGTATTTTGCTTAGAATATGACATCGTCGGAATCGTTGAAGAAAGTCATGGCCATTATTTTAGCCTTGGGAAATTATATGAACGGTGGTAATCTACAGAGAGGTCAAGCCGACGGTTTCGGGCTCGATATTTTATCCAAATTGAAAGATGTTAAGAGTAAAGGTAAATGAGATTTTTTCAAATTAATGCAAGGTACCTACCTTTGAGATATTCTTCATCGTTTCGATTTTCTGTACAGATAATTCCTTGACGTTGTTACATTACATTGTGAAGACTTACCTGAAAATGTGCGATGATCCGGTAAATGCCTCGTTACCTGTTCCCGAGCCTAGTGATATTGAACATGCTATACCAGTTCAGTTTGACGATGTTAAGCAGCAACTGCAAAATTTACATAAAGGTTTACAAGGTTTGTATTTGCATTCTTCCTCAGGAATTTAAATTTTCCAAATTGCTCGACTGTGAGTCATTATTACGAATTTATTTTCAGATTGCCAGAAAAAAGTTGAGAAAATTACTGCCAATGAGAAAGACGAGAATGTAACGATTTTCAAAGAAAAAATGGAGAAATTTTTATCTGACGGTAATGAAAATTAAATTTATTTCAAAGAATAATTTTAAAAAATAGATAACGTGTGAATATTTTTTTTTATTCAAGGAAAAAAATTATACGAAGAAGAAATCGAAAATTTAGAAGATAGCGAAAAAAAGTAAACCAGTTTTTGATTAAATTCTAATATTTTAAGGTAAAAATATTTCATTATGATTTTTTATCGGTTTCAGATTTTTCGCAGCTTTAAAATTTTATCATTTTCAACCCAAAGGATTGGCCAGTGGCGAAAAACCCAATCCGAAAGATTTCTTCCCCCTTTGGAGTGCTTTCTGTTCGGATTTCAAATCGCTTTGGAGGACCGAACAGCAAAGATGTTTGAAAGAAAAGTAATCAGAGTTTGAAAATTATTCTTAATTTCGAATCGAGCCGTAAAAATTGATTTTATCGATTAATTCCTGTCGTATAAATTTTTCAGAATGAAAGAAACATTGGCGAGGACAAAAGAACGTAAACAGCAAGTGGTCAAGACTAAAATCAAGGAAAGAGGCCTCGTATGTATTTGATTTTATGAGAACTCGACTATGAAATTGATTCCAATGCAAATACGTAATTTATTCTGTCTGTTTTTAATTTCACAGAAATCTGGCATGAAGAGCTTGTTAAGTAAACTGGAAGACGACTGAAAAAATTTCCCAGTTATTCTCATTACGAATTATTTCCTAGTTAAATCGGCTGTGTTTACCATTGTTTTTTTTTTATTGATTACATTGAATCGTTGACTGTAAATTTTTAGTTGTAAAATCAAGATTTTCACGTTTATATTTTTTTGTGATTGCAATTTTTTCAATAAATCACTTTTCAAAGTTACTTTCCTATACTTTTATTAATTCAAAAATTATTTACAGGTAATGATAACAAAAAAATATAAAAATGAAACTTTAAAAATTCAAAAAGAATACTTATCATATTTTTAAGACGATGCTTTATTAGTTTAATCTTCTCAGTAGGTAAATTGCTGATAATGATAAATTTTGAAGTGTGAGGGTATAAAAATAATACCAGCTGAAAAAGTACTCGTCAGTTCAACGCTGAATACAGCTCGTTGAATCATTTTTAACGTATTAGTGCTATAAAAGTTTAGTTCAATTCACCATGGAAATAATAAATACCCTAGTGCTAATTTGCATCGCGATATCCCTGTATTTATTCGTGTACTTGAAAAAATGCTACAAATTTTTCGATCGTTACAAAATTCCTCACCTGAAACCTAATTGGTTATTTGGAAACATGACAGAAGCTGTTTTGATGAAAAAACGTGTATTTATGGCCTATGCTGATTTGTACAGGAAATTGGATGGGTATAAATTCGCCGGATTCTTCACCATGCAAAAACCTTCTGTTATGATTCGAGATCCGGAGTTGATTAAGGATGTATTGATTAAAGAATTTGCAAGTTTCCATGATCGTGGAATTACTGTAAACGAAGAAGTTGAACCGATAACGAATCATTTATTCAGTATACGAGGTATTTAGATTTTCATTACCTACTTATTTGATGATTCGAGACAATTTGCAAAATTGGCTGAGTCAAATCTATATTAATTTGGGATGAATAATTAATATCATTCGATTTGAAAATGCTGATTAGATAGGGAAGTACCTACTTGACATTTGTAATTTCGTCAAATGAGTGACTAAAATGAAGATAATTCGAATAATTGGTTGACACTGATAAGAAAGTATTATGATTTTCTCGAACAGAGTTTTCACTTTCGAGTGACAGGTATTCGTGTTATTTTGAAAAGAATTTTCGATTTTATTAAACTTGAATTAAAATACCTCATTGAAAATTACTTTCTACATAATACAAAATTAGGTAGGCTAGATGGAAATTAAACCAAACAACGATAATTAAACTAAAATAAATGATCTTCGAACTTTGCAATATGGTGATCAAAAAAGACCCCCCCCCCCTCCAGCTACCTTTCCCTAAATAAAGTAGAAGAAATACCCCGGTCCTAAAATTTTGATTCAATATTGCTGAGCACTTCGATAAAGAAGATTAGATCGGAAATATTTCCTATTTCGCTCTCCCTGTATTGCTACAATGTAAATGGTGAAAAAAAAAACATTTTTAGGAGAAAAATAATGTTTTGGCACAAATCGAAGGAAAACTTCTGATTTTACAGAAAACGTACAGAAGACGTCTGGGTTCATTTCCATGAATTTTTTCAAACAATTTTCCCTCATAGAGAAGGGAAATTAACAAAAAATGCCATTAAAATTGCCACTTTTTCAGGTATCAAAAGGGAGGGGAAGGAGATGTCATTTTTTTTGTTGTATACGTTTTTTTTTTCAAACGATGGTCAACAGAGTGAATTCTTTTGATTTTTTTCGTAACTTGAAAAGGAGATGGTCACTTTTTTCCTAACTTCAAAATTGAAGGGGCAACAAAAAATTCTTATTAAAAATTTCAAAAAAATAAACTGGTCAAAGAAATGGGTAGTATGTTGAAAACTGAACAAATTTTGTTCTGAAGACTTTTTGTCTTACATCAGAAATAAAGGAGCTACGGGTCAATCAAAATTGAGAAAATTTGAAATTTTGAAGCTCTCTTATTCTGAATAACCCATAGCCCTTTTATTTTTGATGTTAGGTAAAAAGAATTCAAACAAAATTTGTTCAATTTTCAACGTAATATTCATTCCCATGGTTGATTTATTTATTTAAGAATTTTTTTAAAACAATTTTTTTGCAGTCCCTTCAATTTTTAAGTTAGACAAAAAGTTATGAGATAAAAATTTGTTTATTTTTCAGTGCATTATCCTTTCTCAGAGTTAAAAAATGTTTATACGTGATTTTTATTGGAAATAGCATTTGCCCCTTCAATTATTGAGATAGGCAACATGTTCATCTGACCCTGTTTTTAGTGGTACCCCTACCCGGTTATTTCCGAAAATGAAGTATGAATTCCCATTCACGCGACACTCGGTGTTTTCAACATTTTTAAACTGTCCAAAATTTTCTCATTTTGTTCCAAACTCTAAATTTGTTACTCGAAAATTTTTTCATCTCCACAATAATACAAAAAGTAATATCTCCTGTAGCATACAGAGTCTCATTGTCATTAGCTAATAAACAAATAGTTTCTCACGTGTTAGAATTTTTTTGGGAATTTATTTATTTAAAAAATTCAAAGATTGTAAAAATTGTTAAAAAATTGTAATGAACAACATTTTTGAGTTGAACAGCGATTAGACAAAAATAGTTGATGAATATTTCACGAAATTTTATATTGAAAAGAATTTTAAAAGTTAGAAAATTTTTACGGGAAAACTTACAGAGCTTGAGAGAATTTTGAATTTGAAAAATTTTTGAGGATATTTCAAGGTCAGAAAACAATAGAAAAAATTCTGAAGTTAAAAACGATTTTAGAGTGGGAAAAAAATTCAGAAAAAATTTTACAATTTTGAAAAATTTTTTCAAAAAAAGTTCAGTTTGAAGAAATTTTAAGAAAAATTTCGAAGTTCGAAAAAATTTTGAAAAACAAATTAAGGGTTAAAAAAACTTGTAAAAATTTTGAATGGCTTAAAAATGTCGAAAATTGGTTTATGGATTTGAGATTTGAAAATAAAACATTGCTGATACGATATTCGCGTGAAAAAAAGTGCACCACACGAACCGAAATCGTTCTTCCTCATGTGAGTAGGTTTCGACTCGCGTAGAATGATGCAGAATACAGATATTTTGCCCAAATTTCACCCTGACTGATTTTCTAAGACCATATTTTTTCAAAATTGAAAAACCGGTAGAAAATCGCTGTCGATGATTTTTTTTTGAAGTAAATAATTACTTATAATCCATAATTTTTAAAATAGATACCTATGGTTGTATTTACCTACCTACATATTTTGAACTCAAATTCGATAGAGGAAAGAATTAAAATGGCATTGGCTGGAGTGGGTCGAAGGGGGGAGGGGGGGGGGTAATAAAAATTTTTCGAATAAAAATGATGGCCTTATTTTTTTTTCCTACCTCAAAAACTTGAATTTCACCCTGGTTCCACCCGAAGACTCATTATTTTCAAAAATTGCACAATTGGAATCCAATTTCCTGACTAAATTGTAATTTAACCATCTTCTGATAGAAAACTTTCATAGAAATAAAAATTAAGCCAATACCCACAAAAAACTGCATAAGTAATTTTTATTTTAATTCAGGCGAAGAATGGAAAATGTTGAGGACGAAGCTTTCCAGTGTATTTTCCTCCGGCAGAATAAAAACCATGTTTCCGCAAATGAAAATCCAAGCCGAAAAACTACAAGCTACCTTAGAGACCTTAGCCAACGGACAAGATTTCGATGTAGAAGATCTTTGTGAAAGATTTACCACCGATACAATAGGCAGCTGTTTATTTGGAATAGATATCGATTCGTTGAACCATCCTGAATCGGAATATAGGTTTATAGGAAAACGAGTAGCATCATTCAGGTAGGTACCTACCCAACTACTCATTGGTATGTAAACAGCTCAAAAGTTCTTGCTTTTAAATGACCAGCCATTGACTTGATGATTAATTTTTATCCAGATGGCAACGAGCAATACGTAGTTTATGGCCTGGGATTCCAAACAAGCTCATAAAATTATTCAAAATTACACTTTTCGAGGAACGATTTCAAACGTTTTTCTCCAAAATCGTCACGGATACCATGCAATATCGACGTGAAAATAATATTTTTCGCAACGATTTTTTCGATGCACTTAATTCATTGAAGAAAAATTCGGAATTACAAAAATCTCCTCAAAAACTAGGCAAGTGTTCCTTTTGATGATGAAATTTTTTGAATGAATCAAATATTAAATCAGATCGTTCCTTACTTTATACCTATTCGTATAGACATGACTATAGAAATGATGGCAGCTCAGTACTTCTTTTTCTTCACCACTGGATTCAGATCTCCAGCTACGGCCATTTCTTGTGCTCTTTTCGAATTAGCTCGTCATGAAGATATTCAAAATAAAATCAGAGAAGAAATCAGATCAGTTTTGAAAAATAACAATAATCAACTCACGTACGATGTATTGAGTAAGATGACCTATACAGATATGGTTATATCAGGTACCTACGCCTAGGTTTATAAAATATTGAAAATTAATTTTTTTTGCCAACAATTATGGAGGATAACCATATTTTATTTTCGTACCTGTACTCACAATTTCAGAAACTTTGAGAAAATACCCAACGATGGGGATGTTGTTACGTCGCAGTAGACAAAATTACCACGTCCCAGGGAGCGAAGCCATGATCCCTAATAATACCCCTACAGTTATCTCGATCGTTGGATTACATAACGATGAGAAATACTTCGAGAAACCGGATCAATTTTACCCGGAGCATTTCTCAGAGGAGGCAAAGTCGAAAAGGCCTCAGTATGCTCATATACCGTTTGGAGAAGGTCCCAGATCTTGTATAGGTAGGCTAATGTCCTGTTCTGTATTCTTAGAGGTGCGGTGATCCCAAATTAACTAAAATTGGTCTCTTTAATCTGCCCAAGAGGACTTCTAATCTCTTCTATAAGCTCTCTTTCTCAACACGTATTTTTTTTTCAAAATTGTTACTTAAGTAGTTAACACTTAACAAGGAGACCTTTGAAACCCATTCTCACCGATCGAACCAAAAATTTGCTCATTAAAAGAGAAAGTATCTCTGGGCTATTCCATACTAAAACGGACCAAAAATGAAGTCGGGTCTTCCGATTTCGCTCAAATTTTTTTTACGAGTTCCCCTTGGTGGTCTATTCACAAAACCACGATCATTTTTTTTCTAACCCTCAAGGGGGCGGGGGGCAGGCCTCGAAAATTTTATGCAATTGCGATTTTTAGCAAAACGGCTCAACTTTGAAGGCTCATATCTCGAGATAGGTGGTACTTGGGAGAACACTGTTTGCAGGGTCGGAAACAGAATTGATAGGAGATTCAAACGCGATAATAACATTTTGAAAAGCTCAAAGTTGAACTTTGGCATTGAAAGCTCAACTTTCATGACGAAAACAAAGTATGAAAGCTACCATTTAAAAATCTGAAAAAATTACCGTAAGTAGTGCTTTTCACCCTCTTTTCAACCAACAAATTTTCAAGATGGAGTCTCTGAACCCCTGGGGGGTAGAGGGGTCCACAATTTTGACCAAAATTCAAAAAAATCGAAAAAGTGGAGTAACCCATCGATTACCACTAATTCGAGGGCGCTGATTTCGAATATGTACTTAGTTTTTTGATTCGACCCCTCTGAACCCCCCTTCAGCCCCCTTGATGGGGTCAAAATTCAAAAAAAATGAAAAATAACGTGTGGCATATCGTTTGATAGGTTTTTGAGGGCCCTGAGTTCGAATATTTACTTATTTTTTGGATTTGACCCTCCAATGTCCCCCTAGCCCCCCAATTTTGGGAAAAAGTATGTTAAGGAATGAAAATATCGTGTGACGTATCGATTCCAACTAATGTGAGGGCGTAGAATTCAAATATCGACTTACTTTTGTGATCTGAGGACTTCCTCCCTCGTGCGCTGACCCTTCAGATTTTTAAATGGTAGCTTTCATACTTTGTTTTCGTCATGAAAGTTGAGCTTTCAATGCCAAAGTTCAACTTTGAGCTTTTCAAAATGTTATTATCGCGTTTGAATCTCCTATCAATTCTGTTTCCGACCCTGCAAACAGTGTTCTCCCAAGTACCACCTATCTCGAGATATGAGCCTTCAAAGTTGAGCCGTTTTGCTAAAAATCGCAATTGCATAAAATTTTCGAGGCCTGCCCCCCGCCCCCTTGAGGGTTAGAAAAAAAATGATCGTGGTTTTGTGAATAGACCACCAAGGGGAACTCGTAAAAAAAATTTGAGCGAAATCGGAAGACCCGACTTCATTTTTGGTCCGTTTTAGTATGGAATAGCCCTGAACTAAATTATGAGCTCTCTAAATTAATTTCAGTGGCCTCTGAAAAGATTTCAGTTCGCTGAAGAAAAATAAGTTTTTGCTCGAGGCTTCAGAATCAGGTCAACTTGAAAATGGTACATTGCAATCGATTTTGGAGGTTGATTTCAGTTATTCTTATTACCTACCTATTCATTTTTCGATTTTTACCTCATTGTTAAATAGATATACTTACTCTTATAAAAAAATCAAGTTACCCGCCAAGCGCAAAAGTACCAGAAGTCGAAAAACGACTTTTTGAGTTAGAGGCAAAAAATGCGAGTCGAGGTCAAAAAATTGAAAAATTTGTTTTTTCGTGAAATTTGGTGGATTGACATGTGTGTCACTACCTCGAAGTCACAGATTGAAAATCGGCCGGAAAGTGGTAGAATAACGCCTTCAAAGTTAAGGAGTTATCAATATTTTTTAAAAGTTTTTTCATAACTTTTTCAGCTTTAAAAAAATTTATAAATAATTTGAGGAAAATTTCTTTAAATATTATTTAAAATGTTCATTTTTAACCAAAAATAACTTTGTTGTATTCATTTTTTTTATATTTCGACCCATAAAAAATCAAAACGTAGCGATTTTCTTACTTTTTTCTTTAAACACGTTTTTTTTTAAATCATCTTTTTCAGAATTCAAAGTTCGAATGGGTGTAAAATGTCGAGGTTAGAAGGTTCGGAGCTGATTTTGGTCTCATTGTAAAGGGGATGATCTCTAGTTTTCAAAATGGCCGAAAACATGATTTTGAAAAATCCGACTTCTGGTATACTTTTGCGCTTGGCGGGTCACTCTAAATAGGAGGCAGTGACGTACCGAAGGCATTTTCCAGGGGGGGGGGGAGAAGAGGTGAAAATCCCAACTCACATTATCAAAATTCCCAACTACATATAGCCGATATCAGAATTCCGGAGGGAGGGGGAGGAGGGTAAGATTCAAATTTGCGAACTTTTCCGACTGATTTCTTAAAATTTACATGTAGATACTGATTTTTCCACAAGTCGCGAGGTTTTCATCATTTTTGCGAACTTCTGAAGTTTTTACAACTCATTACTATAAGACCCTTTTTGAGATAAGGAATCTGAATAAATTTTTCATTGGTTAGGTGCTCCAAATTATTACTTTTTTTAAACCTACAAGCAATGTCATTGTAGTTGAAAAAACATACGAAATAGTTTATTTGCCTTGAGCGAAGAAAGGGTGGAGTTTCGAAGAAAAATTATAATTTTACATCAATAAAATTTTGTAATTCCAATGTAAAGAAAAGGGGGATGGATTTGGCCCGAGCGAAGCGAGGGCGAAAATTTTAGAAAACCTCAAATTGAATGTGCAATAAAATAATGTTTTGGAAAAATAAACTTTAATGAAAAATCGACTGTTTCTACTTTGAAATGATTAAAGCAGAAATATATCATGGCCGAGCGTAGCGAGGCCGAAGCTTTTGAAAAATTGGATTTTCAAATATCAAAAAAAAGTTTTAAGGAGAATAAGAACAATGAAATTAACTGGAATAATTTTGAAGAAAAGTGCGAAAAAATCTCTTTTAAATTACAAGTACAACTATAAAATTTTTTGTTTGACGAGTGAAAATTTTTAAATTTCGAGGTAATTAATAATTTTTTTTCCAAAAAAGCATTTATTACAACGGTTTAATAATTCTTCGCTGGGAAAATGATCAATTTTCAGTTGGAAAAGGTTGAGAAAATGACTAATTTTTCCAACTAAAAAGTGAAAATTTTGTTGATTTCCGACTGTTAAAATAGGTAACCATTTCATTTATTCATTTTTCATTAAAAAATTAAATATTAATCGTCCCAACTGACATTTTTACTCATCACTTGGGAGAACGACCAATTTTGAGTTGGAAAAATAACCAATTTTTAGTTGTGAAAATTACCAATTTTGGAATGGGAAAATTACCAATTTTGGAATGGGAAAATTACCAATTTTGAGTTGGGAAATTTACCATTTTCGAGTTGGGAAAATTACCAATTTTGAGTTGGAACAAGTGAAAATTTTGTTGATTTCCAAATTTTGAAATAACCTTTTTTATTTATTATTTTTCATTAAAAAAATTAATCCCAACTGTCCAATTTTCCCAACTGATGTGTTGAAATGTTCAATTTTCCCAACTCTCAAGTAAAAAATTTCCTCAGGGGGGGAAGCTCCCCCCCCTATCGGTACGTCACTGATAGAAGGTAACCTTGCAACTACTTTCTAATATTATTTAAAAAGAATTTAATATCCCACTCAACTTTTAATTTTTTAAGGGTAGGCATGCCCTAGCTTGTCATCAGTGAAAAATTTAGGATCGTTAATATTGCATGTATTTTCTGTTCATTTTTCATATTAAGCACCTATTGATTTTTTCAAGAATTTTTACTGGTTTGCAAAATATCAAGGAAGACTGTTTTAATTTTTTGCAAAAACAATTTTTTGGGAGGGGGAGGGGGGATGGCGAATAAAAATATCGTACCAGAGGTCCTGCAAAAATCTTGAAGAAGTCCTGAATTTCCTTATGGGATTGTTGAAAAAACAAAATTTTTTAATTTATGAATCATTATTTTTGAAAAATTTCCAGATTAAAAATGTAATATCTAAGTAATTTTACAATATCATTAGACTATTTCACATAAATCTTGAAAAATTTGCCAAAAATCGAAAAATAAATTTCAGTGCAAAATTTTGCTCTATGGGCCTGAAGGGGATAGAAAGATGCCCTTGTAAGCTTTTTTGAGGGGATGCTGTATGCATGATGGCATTGCATAAACTTTTTGAAAACCCAAATTTATTTTTGCAAATAATGAACTTAACGAAGGCAAAGCTACAATGTGTAAAAATCGATTTTTAAAAAAGCAAGGAAATATAAAAAATAGGAAGGAAGGGTGGAAGGGAGGGAGAGGGTTTGTTTCAATTTGAAAAAGGCCTGAAAAGAAAACAAGTTACAAAACCAAATTTTGAAGACTATAAAATTTTTCCTTTGATTTATTCTTTTCATTAATTTTGTGTAGCCAAGTAGTAAGTACCCTTCTATAAATATCGTTTCTCAAAAGTAACCAAGTATCTACCTATCCTATACTTTCACCGCACCTCTGTGTATCTGTACCTATCAATAATGACAAGTAATTTTGAAGACATGCCAACTACCAAACTATCACATCATTTATTCGATATAAGTTTGCATGATGCTAATTTTTCCAATTTTAGCCAAGCATTTTGCTAAACTGGAAGTGAAGATCGGATTGATTTACATGATAATGAATTATTCGTATAAGGTTTCGCCGAAGCAAAAACTTCCTTTCAAATTGCAGTCAAATTTTGGTTTCGCTGTCGAAGGTGGCGTATGGTTAGCATGCGAGAAAGTTCAGTAGCTTGCTACGTAGATGCTTTATTTCTAATTCAAAAATAAACAAATTATTTCCTTAGGTAATTTTTAATCAAATACAATTAACACTTGTTAAATTTAGATTATAGGTAGGTCCTAGGTAGGTACTTAGGTGCTTTCTACTTTTAAGAACTTTGTTTAGGTAAAAAAAAATTAACATACTTAAAACACAGGCCTAATAAAAGATCAAATCATTCATTAGTACATAGATAAATATCTAAAAAAAATGGTACTTTTCTTCTACAAAATAAATGAAAACAGAAAAAAACGAAGAAAAAAACTTATGCAATATGTAAGCTTTGATTAGCCACGTTTAAAAAAATTAACAAAAACAAAAACAATCGACTTTTAGAAAAACAATAAAATACAAAAAATTGAACATGCCAAAAACTAGGTATCCTTCAAATTCTTCCATCAGATTTCGGTTTCACTGTCGAGAATTGTAATCAATCATGGTCAACATGCCAGAAAGTTCATCAGATTCGTCGATTATCCAAAATTTCAAACGATTCTTTTATTTTTGGTTTAAATAATCAGTCGAGCAAATCATTCATCACTGGATCAGTTTTTAAATACTGGAAAACCTCGTTACTTTACAAATTATAAAAAATAAAAAATCAGAAAAAAATTCGTTCGATGACCAGACGAAAGTAAAACTTATGAATAAGAAAAAAAACCACAGGGTAGATTCAGGTTTCAGGAACTTTCGATCACTAGTTATTAGTCAATTGGCTGGACAGAGCTTCGCACACATCAGCCACCAATTGAGGGTGCGATTGAACCATATTTTTCCAATCAACTGTTTTTATTACTTCTTCACATTTCAGAACAATATAACCGATAGTATTGGATTTCAAATTATCAGCATTATGCAAATCTGCGAATAACAACATTTCAACCTTGACTAATACTTTCTCGCACATTTTTTTCAACCCATCCAAACCATACTTTTCAGCTGCTGCCAATAACCCATATTGCAGCTTTTCCAAATTTTCTGATTTATCGGTATAAATATAGTTTAAAATTTCTTCAACAACGTGTTCGTTGAAATCTGTAATGATCACTTTATCTTGTACATTTTCCTCCATATCTTCATGCTTAAACATGGCTGCAAAAACAGGACTGCGAGCACCCAATATATTCTTATGAGCCCGGAACTCTTTGCCTTGTACGGAAAGTACAACATCAGCGAACTCTCCACTTTTGAATAACTGTCCGAGATCTTCTTTCAAACAACTGGCATCTGATTCTAGTTCAATCGAATTACATTGATCGAAAACGTCGGTGAGGGGATTCGCAAACGAAAATGATACCTCACAATAGATCCTCACTTTCTTATTCGACGGTAATTTAAAATCTTGAGTGATAAAATCAGCGAAACCCCATCCATTCGTCGACGACGATTCAAATTTTTTAACTTGTGTAGCTTCGCAGATATTCAAAGAGGTTACTTCTTTTTTACGATTTTCATTCAAAATGGAAAATATAAAATGTCCAAGTACTTCTCCGCACTCGCTAGTGGAATCCAGATGCAAAGATATCGAAGAATCATCATTCCTACTATTTTCTTTGCCATTCGGAAACAGTTTTAGATACCATTTGCATTTACGTTCCGCAGCTGCGTGAAATATCGGTGACTCCAAACATTGGCCTTTGGTAAGCTTAGCCTTATGGAAATTGAAGTCGTGGATTACCCATAGGTAATTTACATTATGGAGTTTTATTTTCGTGTCGCATCCATTCTGAATAATGATTCCGTTTGGGCCGAGATTTTGAATATCATCAATGATTTCTGTGATAGACATGGCTGTAGTAGACTGGCAGGCACGTCAGTTATATTTAATTCTTGAGGGTAAAACTAGTTCCCGTCTGTAAAAAAGAAACAAAACGAAAAAAGTGAATAGAAAGCTGGAGAATTTACATGATTATTGTAAAATATCGAATAATTCATCGAGTCCCTAATAGCTCATATTGAAATGGATTGTTGAGATATTGCCATTCAATATTTATACGAACGTTTGATCCAAGTGCAGGTGAAAAATACGATGGATGAGTTGGATACTTGGTAGATAGATACAAAAGTAATACCTGGTACCCACCTTGGGATTGTTGAATAATCACTGCTCCACGCACAAGTTTATTACAATTAATGAAAAATAAAATTATTTCGACGAATATATTCTTCTAGAACATAGAAAATTGGATATTTTAGAAATTAATTTCTTAAATTTACACTGATAACTGATGAGTGGTCACTGATTGATAACATTTCAGTAAGACGCTTGCATCTGGTTGCAGAATAATCCAAACGTATGCGCATGCGCACATTGATCAAAGTTTTCCCCTTTCCCTCAGCAAAAGAATAGCTCCTTTCGACGCAAAAAGGATTTTGACTTTTGACAGATCAAGTTCACAATTCAAATTATTTCAAACTTCAAATTTTTTTAATTTCTTTAATTTAATTCCGATTTTTTTAAAGCTGTTTCCTGTTTCTAATTTTAAAATTGTTTCATTTTCATTACTTCGTAAATTTTTTCAATTTAAATGTTCTCAAAATTTATCCAACGCAACTTCGATTTTTTCAATTTTATTTCCGTAGGTACTTTTAAAATTGCATTTACCTACTTAATTACTCACTTATTCAGTTGGAGGAAATTTTGAAAAACGTAAAGTTGAAAAATTTCTTTGAAAATTGGAAAAATTTTTCCAATTTGGAATTTTTTCAACTTCGATTTTCAAAGTTCTTTTCGACTTTTTTGTTTTTTAAAATCTCGTCCAACTCAAAATTTTTTCCCAATAATTTCAAAATTTCTTTTGAATTTTTTTCAAAAAAAAAATGATAATTTCATGTTTTTTAAAATTTATTTATTTCTTCCAATTCAATAATAGGAAGAATAAGAAATTGAAAAATTAAAATTATTCAATCAAAATTGGACAAATTTTGGTAAGATTGAAGTTTAAACTGTAGGAGAAATTTTAATGGGTATGACTTCTGAGAAAAAAATAGAATTAAAAAAATAGGAAAAATAATTCACGAGTTGAAATAATTTGAACTTTGCATAAATTTGAACTTGGATCGTCGAGGTCGAAATCCCATTTGCGTAAAAATGAATTAAGAGCTAGTCAGCAAAATATGCCATGAGAATCAAAAAATATGTAAAACGTTTTGCCTAACTTGTATTCTGAAGGAGTAAAAAAGAAAAACCTTTATGAATCTTACAATATTTTATAAAATTTAATAATAGCCCCTGCAATACTCGAGTTGAACAACAAGTGTATCATATTTTTTGTTTCTCTCGACATGAATTATCAATTGGTCACATCAAAATACTTATATGATTTCTGAGAAAATCTTTTTCCTCCATTTAAAACACATGTAAAAATACATGTAGGTAAAATCGAAATTATGATCGCATAAGTCAAGACCATTTTTCAAAACGGGCACCCAACGATCTGGAATTTGATATTCGCGTCGCGGCCGACAAATTAGACCACTTTTCATTCATATTTCGAGGAGACAGTTCTGAGTCCCTCTCAGAGTTACAAAATGCCGCATCGCGTCGTAAGTCCAGGATCCAGGACTAAATTCACACAGAATATGTATCAGGCATAAAAATAAAAAATGATGCGAATAGTTGAATTTTCCCTGTTTGACTCATGCGAGTCTTAGTTACCATACAACTCGATTTTTTTTCAAGTTCACATTATTTTCAAAAAATTTTCTACTCCAATTGGAGTTTTTCTCATTTGTTAGCATTTTTTTTCTAACTCCAATTTTTCCGATTTCACCCAAAAAAATTTTGTCTCTATATATTTTTCAACTCCAATAATTTTTCTGAAACTGTTTATTCGTAAAGTTTTCTCTCAGGTCTAAATTTTTTCTCAAAAAAATTCCACCTTCAATGAAATAAAATTTTTTCTTCAAAAATTATTCTCTATTTTTTTTCAAAGCTGAAATTTCTTCTTAAAAAATATTTTCCTACTCTGTTGCAAAATTTCAACTTTAATTCTAATGAAAGTTTTTCTCAACTCTAAAATTTCTTCTCGATTTTTTTTTTCAACTTCGTTATTTTGTATTTTTCGACTCTGAAATTTTGAGAAACTCAAAATGAAAAATTTTTAAGAGAATTTAAAGTTATTAAAAATTTTGAGATCTAAAAATGAAATTTTAGAGTTGACAGTTTTTGAAGCTCTCTTATTTTGAATGGCCCTAGCCCCTTCATTTTAGATGTTAGGCAAAAAATCTTCGCAATAAAATTTGTTCAGTTTTCAATGTAGGTACCGCCCATTTCCATAGTTAAAAACTTGTTTACTTACGTGATTTTTTGGAATCTGCATTTGCCCCTTCAATTATAAAAATAGGCAACATGTTCATCTCAAGTTTTTTTTTTGTGGTACTCGGCTATATCCAAAAATTAAGTATCATCCACCAAGAGAATTAAAAAAAACTGTCGTCCAATTTTTTGGGTTAATGAACATTTGGGGGGGGGGGAGGACGTCATCGTCAGGTACTTTTACCATGTCTCATTCATCAAAAAATTACACGATATATAAATAATGTATGTACCTAATTCAAATTCGTAAAAAAATAATCGGTGATATCAGAATTCGTACAGACGTTACAAACTTTGCAACTACCAAGGTACCTACTTACCAAGTTCAACGCAGTTCATTTTTCCAGAAAGAATTACAAATAAGACGAAATTCTTTGGCATTAGGTATTTTATTCAACTTGATTTTATAGAATTGTAAGTTAGTTAAAGTGCAGTAATACGATTTTACGATTGTATATGATACCTACGCCTAAATCGGGTAATTGCCAAATTCTGGCATCATAGGCAACGAAATTTGAAAAAAGTGCCAGATCTAAGCAATGAATATTTTCACCATAGGTACGAACTGAACTGAAATTATCGAGTGGTATATTCAGAGAAATATTCAATTAAGGGCACCAAAAATAACATACTAGCATTTTTAGTAGGAAAATTTACATAGGTAAGTGATGATTTTGTTTTATAAAATTCGAAAAATTTTTACATTTTGAGACAAGAAAAGCCTCATGAACCAAAAATTTTCCCATTTTTTGCCTTTCCACTCTAAATAATCTCATTTTTTATTCTTCCTAGGATATCGAGTCCATTCCAGTGACAAATTAATTTTTAACGTGTCCCATGCTTTTGGTCTTTTTGAAATTTTTTTGAATAGAAATATTATTCTACAGTTCTAATTCAAAAACAAATTTTTTCAAAAAATGATGATTAAAATATACCTACCTAAACAATTTAAAATACGATTTCCAACCCCCACGGAGGCGTTTTCAAACGAAATAACTGCAACAAATTGAAGGAAGGACAAAATGATTTTTTTTTTCAATTTTGCCGGTTCAAAATATAGGGTTTCCACTATTTTTTACTCAAAATGAAAATTCACCATTCAGTTGAGACTTAACTAAATTAGACATCGTGATTGGACTTATTTATTTTACATAGGTACATGATAAGTACAAAATTATTTTTGTAAGGTACATAGGTATCTATTCTAAAATTTACGAAAGATAAAAAGCATCAAAGATATTCTCAATAACCTTCGATCACATCACAAAAATCGAATAAAAAATAAAAACATTAAGTAATGAAAAATACAAAAATAAGTATAACTTTGTAGTAGGTATAATTGATCACCGATTTCCATTCAATCTACCAGCCATAGCGTTGCAAACTTCCGCAATCAATTGTGGATGCATCGAAGTCATATGTTTCCAAGCAGTAGTTTTCATCACCTCCGCAGATTTTGCAACAATATAATCGATAGTGCTGGATTTCAGTTTATGGGCACTATGGAAATCCGCTAAAATCAACGTATCACTTGCATTCTCGACCGATAATTTCTCAATCAATGCGTCTTGGCTCAACTCTTTCAATCCAACGAGATCATATTTTTCCGCTGCTGCCAGTAAACCATCAGCCAGCCTCTCTAAATTTTCTGATTCATTAGTATAAATATAATTCAACATTTCCTCCACAACTTGTTCGTCGAAATCTGAAATCTCCACTTTATTGTGTAAATTCTCTATCGTATTTTCATGTTTAAACATAGCGGCAAAAACTGAGCTGCGAGCCATCAAAATAAATTTGTGAGCTTTGAATTTTTTACCATTCGCTGATATCACGACGTCGGTAAATTCTTCATTTTTGAATACTTTCTTGACATCCTCTTGTAAACAAAACTTTGGAACTTTCGACTGGCATTTAATCGAATTGAAATAATCCAAACTGTTGGAGACGGGATTCGCAAAAGTAAAAGTTATCTCGCAATAAATTATTAGTTTATCATTCGATGGTAATTTGTAATAATTTTTAATAAAGCTGAAGTAACCCCAACCTTCATCATCTGATGATTTTTCAAATTTTCTAATACGTGTGCTTACATGTTTGTTTACATATTTTTTTTGATCATCATCAAAAATGGAAAATTTAAATTTTCCAAATACTTTTGAGCATTCACTCGTACTCGTAGAATCAAGGTATAAAAATAACGATGAATCATCATTTTCGCTACTTATAGTTTTGCTATTTGGATAAAGATTTAAATACCACTTGCATCCATCATCTACAGTAGCAAGGAAAACTGGCGACCTCAAGAATTGACCTTTCGTCAGCGTCGCTTTGTGGAAACTGTAATCATGGATTACCCATAGGTAATTTGCTTTATAAATTTTGATCTTGGTATCACATCTATTTTGTATGACGGCTCCATCCGGTCCGAGAGTAGACATTTCTAAGGTGGTAGGTCCTAGGAATCACGAAAAGTTTACCAGATGATTATGGGGTAAGTATGTCTACCTAGTTCGTTTCTTTCTGAAAGAAAAAAAATAAGAAAAACTTGGAAAGAAAAATTTAAATCGACAGACTTGGTTGAAACACCTAGGACCAAATACTTATATCAATTGAAGATAGCACCTGCAAAGTGACCCAACTGCAAAAAGTTGATTTCGAGAAAAATGAGAAAAAGCTATCCTATGGAGGGGAAGCGAGATATTTAAAATCTGTTTTAGGGAATGGAAAGGGTCAACCTTCACTCACCTGGTGACATCATTTTCTTTTTTTTGAAAACCAGAAAATCAGTGTTGCTGCAGCACGCTAAAAAAATGCTGCAGTTAGGTCACTTGTCACTTTGCAGTTATGAAAAAGTCATTTACGCCCGCGGAACCGGTCATAAGCTTTGGAACCACTTATGCCACAGATGTACTACCTTACGACTCGACAATGCTCAAGTGCATGTTGGAACCCCCTCTTTTTCCCATAGGTGGCGCTGTACACAGATAAAAAGTATGAGACACAAAACAAAACAAAAAAATTGAACAGGATGAACACGATTCTGACAGTACTCGAAAAACTGAACAAAATGACGTTTTCAAAATTTTCCCCCACCCTTCATTTTCTCTCCCACCGCCCCAAATTTTGCCAATTTTAAAAGGGAGGGGAGAAAATTGAAAAAAATTGAAATAATGAAAACTATATTTAATGTACTCAACGAGGGAAGAAAAATGGCGTATTCCAAATTTTTCTACCTCCCTCCATTTTCTCTTCCACCCCTCCTCAAATTTCAAAAGGGAGGGGAGAAAATTGAAAAAAATTGAAATGATGAAAACGATATTTAATGTACTCGACGAAAGAAGAAAAAATGGCGTATTCAGACTTTTTCTACCTCCCTCCATTTTCTCTCCCACCCTCCATTTTTCTGAATTTTTCAATTTCAAAGGGGGTGGGAGAGAAAATGGAGGGAGATAGAAAAATTCTGAATACACAATTTTTTTTCTTTCGTCGAGTACATTAAATATCGTTTTCATTACATATTTAATTTTTTTTCAATTTTCTCCCCTCCGTTTTGAAATTTGTAAAATGGTGGTTCCAAAAGCTCATGTCAGGGTTCGCGGGAATTAGTTAAAATGTGTTTAAGCAAAAATGAAAATTAATTGTGATCGAATGAACAAAAAAAACTGAAATTTGGTAAAAGTTAATCCTATTTTTGACATCGTAAATCGATTGTAAGTATGTAGTTTCAAGACGTTTTGGAGTCTCCAGAAAATTTTAGAATTTTTAAGCACCATAGAGAGGTCTGTAAAAACGGTCCATATGAACTTTAGCACCTAAAAACATGGCCCCACAATTTCAAAAATCACAATTTTGCACTTAGGCCACTTTGCAGGTCATATCTTCAATTCCTCGAGTGAATGAGTATTGAGTAAAGACTTGTGTCTAGGTAACAAGCAATTTTGATAATGATCTAAAAAAATCATTACCGACGTGATAGCGTATTCAAATTTAAAAAATTAACAGTCATCGTGATTACCATAGATTGACGAGACCTAGGTCTAACATCTACTTACAATGAACTTTCGTTTCATATAGGCCTACAATTGTTACGACCGATACGCATTATAATAAACTTCTACATTTAGGCCTATTTCTAGGTGAGGTTGATATGTTCTAGGTAAATGGTAATCGTGATACTCACCTCGAATTTATTTAATTGTCGTAGCAACGAAGACAAATTATACTAATTGATCATAGGTATAACAAAAAAATTGAATTATTTTCACACGAAATTTTTTTTGACTAGAGCACACTTTGATAACAAGAAGCTGCATTGACATTGATAACCAGTCACTGATAACTCTCCATACGTAAGGTCGCCACGTGCGTAGGTACGAGAAATTTCCTCTTCTGGAAATCTGGTAGTTGTCAGATTTTAATGAGCATACGGTATCAGTCCAGAAAGCTATTAATTCGACACTAAATCGAAGTGACAATCAGGTGTCCTTTGCTTGGTGTGGTGCACTTTTTATTTTCAAGCGTTGTAAAGTTTTTTTTTTTCCGTGTCCTCGTATTTTCGTAATGTTTAAACAATTTTCTCAAATATTTTTAAACTCTTTATTTTTTTCAATTTCTTTTCAGCCTTGAAAACTTTTCAAACTCTAAAATTGTTCATCAATTGTTCTCAAAATTTTTTCAAACTTGCATTTTTCTCAATTTTTTTCAAATTGTAAATTTTTTCTCAAAAGTTATTCAGATTGTAAAATGTATCTCGAATTCTTTCCAACCTTGAAATTTATTCAAACTCTGAATTGTTCATCAATTGTTCTTACAAATTTTTCAAACTGAAATCTTTATTTTTTTCTAATTATTTTTTCAAATTGTAAATTTTTCCTCTTCTAATCCTGTAATTACTTCCAATTTTAGTATTTTTTCTACTTTTCCCTTGAAATTGAAAAAATTCTCGAACTTAAATTCTTCTCAGCTTCAATCAGGAATTTCTTCAGGACCTATTTATCAACTTGTCTTCCAATCGTTTTTCTTTTTTTCCTGAATTTTTCATGCAGGGCATCCTGTGAGTGGCCTGTTATACTTCATTTTTTGATATATCTAACCGAGTACCTACCTGCCACTAAAAAAACCTTCAGATAAACATGCTGCCTATTTTGAAAATTGAAGGGGCTAATACTATCCCCCATACGATTTTTTTTCAACCATGGGAATGGACAGTACTTGAAAAATTGAACAAATTTTCTTCTTATGACGTTTTGCCTAACTTTGAAATTGAAGGGGCTATAAAAAATGTATTCAGAATTTTTTAAAAAAAAAATAAACTAATCAAGGGAATGGACAGTACTTTGAAAACTGAACAAATGTTCTGAAGACTTTTGGCCCAACATCAAAAATGAAGGTACTGCGGGTCATTCTAAATGAATGGAGTTGAAAAAAAATTCAAATTTTCTCAATTTTGAATAACCCGTAGCTCTCTTATTTTTTATGTTAGACAAAACGTTTTGTGAACAAAATTTGTTTAGTTTTCAATGTACTATTCATTCCCTTGATTAGTTTATTTGTTTAGAATTTTTTCTGAACATATTTTTCTGTAACCCCTTCAATTTTAAAGTTAGGTAAAAAGTCATAGGAAGAAAATTTGTTCAGTTTTCAAATTACCATCCGTTTCCATGGTTAAAAAAAATTCGTGATTTTTTTGGGAAACAGCATCAGCCCCTTCAATTTTTAGGATAGGCAACATGTTCATCTAAAGGTTTTTTTCAATGACGTACGGTATGACAGACTACTCACCAGACACCCTTTATATCATTTCATCCTCTTTCAAAAAATCGCCAATACACGAGAAACAATTTCATTTAGGTACTTGGCCGATAATAAAACTATGTGCAACAGGAGTCATTATTTTTTGTACCATTATTTTAGAATTTCAGAATTATTCAGATTATGAAAAAGTGTTAGGATTGGATTAAAAAAATTGAATTGAAAAAACGCTGAAAAAAAGTTTAAAGCTTTAAAGTTTAGAAAAATTTCAAAAAAATTGTGTTGAAAAAATGTTGAGAAAAAATGTTGAGCTGAAAAATTTTAAGAAAAGAAACCCGAGTTTGAAAAAGTTTCAGAAACAATTTTGGGTTTGAAAATATTTCAGGGAAAAAATTTAATTTGAAAAAATGCAGTGAAAAAAATTCTAGTGAAATGAAAAAACAAGAAAATCAATCGGTAGTTTCTGAAACAATCAGTAGTTTTTTTAATATGTGTTTTTAAAAAGACGTCACTCGTAACGTTATCTGCCACCTAATTCTGAAAAAAATTAATAAAAAACGTAAAAATTGAACTACTATTACTTCAAATTTCATTTCGTGTCCCTTTTTTATTATGTTTTTTGTAGATATTTCTAGAAGATTTTATGTAAAAAAGTAGGCGGAGATTTGGAGTGCCTTTGTGATGGAGGGTATTACTTAAATTTTAGAGGATTTTTCCGTTTTTTGGGCCTAAATTAGACAAATTTTTAAAAAAATATAACACTGTGACAATTTAGAAGAAATTTTAGAAAAATTAGGAATTTTGACCTATTAAAATGTGTTTTTTGCTCATTTATCATATTTTCTCGAAAACATTGATAACAATTCGGGCTTGACACGTGAAACACGTAAAATGGACGTAGCGGCGTTAGTGGAGTGAAGAGGGGCCAACTTGAAAACTGTGTAGAAAATAATTTTTACATAGCGTTTTAATGGGAACGTTCTATTATTTTACAAATTTCTCCAGAACGGTGGCAGATGCGTAATTTTTTGTAAGAACTGAATTTAAAGTAAATTAAATTATCTTTAAATGCTATTCGAACAAAAAATTACACAAATGTCTCGTTTTCGAGAAATTTTGTAAAAACAAAACGTTCGGTAGTTTGAAAATAAATCGGTAATGTTGTTAGCAAATTTTACTCAAAAAACTACTTAATTGTCGGAGGTTTTCAGGAGGTTTTTACAAAACCACCGATTGACCAATCGGAGGTACGTTTCCTCCTGTATACAGGGTGTTTCAAAGTTGACCGCGCTCCTTCCAACCACTGAGTGGGCCACTCATCTTGAGTCGAAGTATGTATGTTTGCCTAACCTTCAAACTGCAGGGGCTGAGTTATGCTCTTTGAATTTTTTTTTTTTTGAATTTTGTTTCACACTTTCTACCGAGCGTTACTCGACAACCAAGATAGGTAGAAAGTTGCGCTTTGCGGCAACGGATAGCCCACTTTCTCTAGAATTTTTCTATGCGATTGATAATTTTTGCAGGTGAACTAGGGTGGCTGTACCGCATGAAATATTCGAAAAAAACGTGTAAAAAAGTTGACGATTTTTTCTATTTTTGTAAATATTTAAAAAAGTTGTCCTCTATTGAGTGTATGATTATTATTGTTTCTAGAAGAAAAAACTTTGATATTTCCAATGGAGCAAACCCCACTCCTCTATCTTGCTCGAATCAAAAGTTATGAGCGTTTAATTTTGTGAAAAATACAAGAAAATCCTCACTTTTTTGATTTTTAAAATTTCAAACATTTTTATCTTTGAGACTAATTGAGATAGGGAGGTGGGGTTTGCAGCATTGAATTAACCAAGTATAACACTACACAGCATAGGAATGATATACCTCAATTTTTCAAATAAAAATTTTTAATGAAAAATTTTTCGAATTTTTTTTGACAAAAATTTTTTTAAATGAAGAACTTGAAGATATTATTTCGATTTTATGTAGTGCAATACTTGGTTAATTGAATGCTGCAAACCCCATATCCCGGTCTCATTTAGTTACGAAGATAGAAATTTTTGAAATTTGAAAAATCAAAAAAGTGAGGTTTTTCTTGTATTTTTCACAAAATCAAACGCTCATAACTTTTGATTCAAGCAAGATAGAGGAGTGAGGTTTGCTCCATTGGAAAAATCAAAGTTTTTTCTTCTAGAAACAATAATAATCATACACTCAATAGAGGACAACTTTTTTAAATATTTACAAAAATAGAAAAAATCGTCAACTTTTTTACACGTTTTTTTCGAATATTTCATGCGGTACAGCCACCCTAGTTCACCTGCAAAAATTATCAACCGCATAGAAAAATTCTAGAGAAAGTGGGCTATCCGTTGCCGCAAAGCGCAACTTTCTACCTATCTTGATTGTCGAGTAACGCTCGGTAGAAAGTGCGAAACAAAATTCAAAAAAAAAAAATTTCAAAGAGCATAACTCAGCCCCTGCAGTTTGAAGGTTAGGCAAACATACATACTTCGACTCAGGATGAGTGGCCCACTCACTGGTTGGAAGGAGCGCGGTCAACTTTGAAACACCCTGTATAACATCACTACTTCAATGACGAGAAAATCGCGACCAAAAATTGACCAAAATTCAAAAACTAGGGCACCATTGAATTCGCCTCATCGAGACGAATTGAACCTTATATTCGCAATTGATTTTTATCAGGCACCTAAGATTTTCATGGCTATACTATTTCCACGCTAAGAAGTACATGACGTCACAATTTTTTATTTACATTTTGAGTGAAAATTCACATTTGAGATGATTTTTCTAAACTTTTTCAGAAGTAACTACATAAATTAGGAATGAAAAAAGAAAAATATCCTCACTTTAATCATTTTAATCAAAACTGAAAAGAAAAATTTTCCGAAATTCATCATGACTTCATGACGTCATGCAATTCTTAGCGTGGAAATACTATATTTATTAAAATGCTGTCATCTGGTTTCAGAAATATCTAAACGTATCCGAAGCGCGCATTGGATCTTTTTGGATCACAGTCCCCCCACTCGGAAATTTCCGGTTAATATGGGTTTTTCTTGATTTCTCCGGGTCAAAAAAAGTGGTTTTACACCATTTCTTACTTAAAATGAAAATTTACCATTCAACTAAGATTTTTACTTACTAAATTAGAAGTCGTCATTGGATATAAGTATTTATTTTACGCAATACAAAATTCTGGGTATCTATTCTAAAATTTACAAAAGGTAAGAAGCAGCAAAGAAATTCCTCTTAATAATCTTCGATCACATTACAAAAATCGAATACAAGATTAAAAAATTAATGAAAAATTTAAACATAAGTACACCTTTGTAGTAGGTATAATTGATCACCGATTTCTATTCAATTCGCCAGCCATAGCGTTGCAAACTTCCACCACCAATTGTGGATGCATCGGAGCAGTATCTTTCCAAGCAGTAGTTTTCATCACCTCCGCAGATTTTGCAACAATATAATCGATAGTGCTGGATTTCAGTTTATGGGCATTATGGAAATCCGCTAAAATCAACGTATCAATTGCATTCTCAACTGATAATTTCTTAATCAATGCGTCTTGGCTCAACTCTTTTAATCCATCGAGATCATATTTTTCCGATGCTGCCAGTAAACCATCGGCCAGCCTCTCTAATTTTTTTGATTCATTAGTATAAATATAATTCAGCATTTCCTCCACAACTTGTTCGTCGAAATCAGAAATCTCCACTTTATTGTGTAAATTTTCTTTCATACTTTCATGTTTAAACATCGCGGTAAAAACGGGACTACGAGCCATCAAAATTAATTTGTGAGCTTTGAATTCTTTACCATTCGCAGATATCACAACATCGGTAAATTCTTCATTTTTGAGTAATTCTTCGACCTTCTCTTGTAAACAAAACTTTGGAACTTTCGACTGGCATTTAATCGAGTTAAAATTAGGCGAACTGATCGAGACGGGGTCCGCAAAAGTATAAGTTATCTCGCAATAAATTATTAGTTTATTATTCGATGCTAATTTATAATCTTTTTCAATAAAGCTGTGGTAACCCCAACCGTCATCATGTGATAATTTTTCAAATTTTCTAATTGATGTGCATACATGATTGTTGACATATTTTTTTTGAACATCATCAAAAATGGAAAATTTAATTATTCCGAATACTTCTGTACATTCACTCGTAGAATCGAGGTACAAAAATAACGAAGTATCGCCATTTGCGCTAATATTTTTGCCATTCGGATAAAGATTTAAATACCATTTGCATCCATCATCTGCAGTAGCAAGGAAAACTGGCGACTTCAATGATTGTTCTTTCGTCAGCTTCGCCTTGTGGAAACTGTAATCGTGGATTGCCCATAGGTAATTCGCTTTATACATTTTTATCTTGGTATCACATCCATTTTGTATGACGGTTCCATCCGGTCCGAGAGCTCGAATATTATCGATGATCTGTACAGCAGACATTACGAAGATGGGAGGTTCTAGATATCACAATAATTTTCCAGATGATTATAGGTATGTCTGGTTTATTTCTGTAAGAAAAAGAGAAGAAAAAATTAATTAAATCGACAGACTTAGTTAAAACGTCTAAATAAATTCATTGAGTAAATATAAATAAGGCATAAGTCTGTCATGTTTCTACATACTTACCCAAGTAAATACCTAACTAAAGATTTTGACGATGATCTAAAAAAATCACAACCAACGTGGTGGTATAGGTATCTGAATTTTGAAAAATTGATCAGTTATATCGATATCAAAATGGATTGACGAATCCTAGGCCTAACACCAACTTACTTTTGATAAACTTTCATTTCAAAACTGAAATCACCGATAGGCATTTGAGAAACTTGTACGTTTAGGCCTATTTTTAGCTAAGGTAGATATGTAATAGGATGAATGATAATCACGATACTTACTTTGAATTTATTAAATTACCGTAGCAACGAAGACAATTTAAAAGAATTGACCATGGGTATAGCAAAAAATTAAATGATTTTCACGCGACGTTCTTTCTTGACTAGAGCTACCTTGATAACAGGAAGCTGCCTTGACACTGATAAGGTCATACAGATGGCAGAGATGACATGCATGAAGTTTCTTCTTCTTGAAATCTGGCAGCTGCCAGATTTTGATGAGCACCCAGTATCAGTTCAGGAAGCCAATAAAGAATCTCAATTTTTCCTCTTTTCGCTTTACATATTTTGCCATATGATCAGGGCTGGTAACTGTTAAGTTAGCCCAAAGCATCAAGCTTTAAGCCTTTAGGCCGATGATTTTTCAGAAATAAGCCATAACCTTTGAGCTTAAGCTTAATTTTTTAAATTTCAAGCTTAATTTTTTTTAGCCTAAAAATTAGAACTTTCGGTTCCATCTTTGCATCTTTATCTTTTCGTTTTGATTAGTTGTCATGTCACCAACCAGGTGTCGTAAACTTGGTGTGTTGCACTTGTTGCACTTTTTATATGCACGTGTCGTCGCAACGTCGTTTTTTTTCAAGTCCGAATATTTTCGTCGTTTTTCAACCATTCAAAATTTTCTCACTATTTTTTTTCTATTTTTTCCAAACTCTGAACTTTTTTCAATTTTTTTTCAACCTTGAAATTTTTTCAAATTTTTAAATTATTTATCGATTGTTATAAATATTTTTTTAACTGAATCTTTTTCTCAATTTCTTTCCAACCCTCTCCCATTGAGAATTTTTGAAAAATTTCAAAGTACCCATTGAAAAAATTTCTCGAATTTTTCTCGTAAGTGGTTGTAGCCAGGAAGTCAGGGAGGATATTTTATTTTCCACGCATTTTCTAATTTATGAAAAACACGCCCAGGGCATTTTTCTTCATTTTGAAAAGATGGATAATATGGGGAGGAGTGATAATGGAAAATCGAAGAATTATTTTTGTGTTAAAATATTCATATTCATACTTGTATGTGTAATCCGAGCTACGGAGGTCTGATCGTGAAAATGGGCAAAGTGAAAATAAAATCATTTCGGAATTAAAAAAAATAATGTTTCTTTATACAAGGTGTTCCATGAATCGTCTGCCAAACGTATTTTTTTCGATACAACCAGGTACATAAAAAAAACTCGAGTTGAACATGTTGCCTATTTTGAAAATTGAAGGGGCAAATGCTGCTTCTAAAAAAAATCACGTCAAAATTTTTTTCAACCACGGGAATGGACCTTAGTACGTTGAAAACTGAACAAATTATCACTTCATGACTTTTTGCCTATCTTTAAAATTGAAGGGACTGCAAAAAAAAAATGGTTCAAAAAAATTCTCAAAATATTAACTGATCAAGGGAATGGATAGTACGTTGAAAACTGAAGAAATTTTGTTCTGTAGACTTTTTGCCTAACATCAAAAATGAAGGGGCCACAAGTCACTCAAAATAAATGGGCTTCAAACAATTTTCAAATTTTCTCAATTTTTAATGACCTTTAGCTCCTTTATTTTCGATGTTAGGCAAAAAACCTTCAGAAAAAAATTTCAGTTTTCAGCGTACTATTCATTCCCTTAATCAGTTGATTTTTTGAGAATTTTTAATTTTTTAACAATTTTTTTGTAGCGCCTTCAATTTTAAAGATTGGTAAAAAGTCATAAAGTGAAAATTTGCTCATTTTTTTAAAAGCAGCATTTTCCCCTTCAATTTTCAAAATAGGCAATATGTTCGACTCGTGTTTTTTTTAGTGGTAGGTGGTATCCGGTTATATCCAAAAAAGTACGTTTAGCAAACGATTCGTGAAACACCCTGTAGAATATTTGAAAAAGTAAGTATAAAACATTATATTTTTCCAAGACTCTTGAAAAACAGTGTGAAGATAAAACTTGATCCATACTAACTGTAAGTAAGTAAAACTATTTCTAAAAAATCAATTTTTTTTAAATTTTTTGAACGTAGTCTGATTGTAAGGCTTGATGGGGAGGATATGCATTCTGTCAGGAAGTGAAATTTTCGCCTCGTTCTTTTAAGGTTTGGGTACAACTTTCTAGCCAATTCCTCTTTAAATTTCCATAAAGGACAAAACGATTACCCCCATGCAGTAGAGACTTCTGAAAAAATTCAAGTTCATTGACCTAAAATGGTACAGAGCTAGTGGTCTTCAAAGTGAGACCACTATTGAAAAAAACAAACTTCGTGTTACTTGTTTCTTTCATTTTGTTTCTATGGTAATTTTTTTGGTCTCAATGCAATTTCAGTTGAGCATTCAATGGTCTGAAAATAAAGCAAACATTTTTTTGGTCTTTGAAGTATTTTTGAGATATTTTTATGGTCGAGTTGCCAATAAAAATGTTATTAGGTATAAGCAGATTGCGTATACTAATTATGTAAGTATTGATCATACTGAATTATTTTGAATACCTACCTACTTAATGTCACCAAAATTTATTCTAGGCAGTGATGTCGGAAAGTAGAGTACAAGGGATGTATTGCTCCGCCCTCCCAAATTACATCAGTTAGGGATTTTCGAAGCATTAAAACAAAGTCCTTTTATGGGCATTAAACATTCAATTTTTTTCAAGGCTTCGACTTCTCTTCTCTCGGACATGAACAAAATCACAATTATGTGAACTATTCAAGGTACGAGTGCGAAAGAAGGTTCTTTTTGCCTCCTCCCCCGAAAGTTTTTCTGGTATTCTAAGTCTCTGTACTCAATTTGCATCCTCATTGAAAATCCATTCCAATGATCATCTCGGCGTAAAAAAGTAAAAAAACACGTGCGATTGATTCTGCGATGAAAATTCATCCCAAATTAATCGCAGTCCAAAAACACTCCGAAAAATCGTGAGATGATTTTTTTGGGATGAAAATCCATTCCAATGATCATTCCGGCTTCAAAACTAGAAAAATACCAACGTGCGATTACTTCTGCGATAAAAATTCATCCCAAATTAATCGCAACTCAAAAATGCTCGAAAAAATCGTGGGACTATTTCTTTTGGACGAAAATCTATTCCAATGATCATCCCGCCCTCAAAAACTAGTACTGCGATGAATTTAATCGCAGATAATATAATCGCACGTATTTTTCTAGTTTTTGAGGCCGGGATGATCATTGGAATGGATTTTCATCCAAAAAATTCATCTCTCAAGTCCCGAAAAGCCCTGGAAAGCCTCGAACATTTCATTCAAGTCCCGAACAGTAAGCCCTGAAACCAAAATCAGAAATTCTCAAGCCCCAATCCAAACCCAAGACCCGATAAATTTTCCAATTGAAAACCCAAGACCCGAAACCTGAAATCCGAAAACAAAATCTTCGGGGCCGCACCCCTGGCATCTTCATCGATTGTGAAGCACTACCTATGAGCGATCAGAAGCTACCCAGATACAAACATTTTTTGTAGGTACAAAAAAAATCAATAAAGAAAATGAACTTATCTATCACGAAAACTGAAAAAAACTCGGAAGTGATGATTAAATGGTACCTAATTTTGGAAATTATTTGATTCCCAAATTTGAAAATACCTACCATTCTTTTTTTCAAAAAGACAATAGCCCTTTCAATTTTGAAAATCAGGCATGCCAACTGATTGCACATTCAAATCCAGTTTTTTCACTTTCTTTGGCACTGCGGTATATTCAATTTTTTTGGCAGATCACTTACAAGGCTTCCCTCACCTTATGGTTGACATAGGTAGGTGGGTCATTCCACGTCAGTTCGTACGCAAAGTGGTAGGGGTCGGCGATTTTTTTCATTTTTTTTATGTGGGTAGACCTCGATGAGAGATGACGAATGCCGCAAACCGCAGCTCTCAAAGTCTTTTTGGAGGGCTGCCACGAGCTTTTAAAGTTTTGAGGTAAAGTTGGATATGGTAAATTTGGGGTGTGGATAACTCGAAAACCATGTCGAGTTGAAAGTTGAAACTTTTTCTAATGTGTAGGGCCTTTGAAGAGCTTTTTGACGATTTTTTGAAAATCAGTGTTGCCACTTTTTTTAACACGAAAAATTAGCTGTAAAAGTTGAAAAATGACATTTACCGATGATGTCAATCGCCAAAAATTCTGAAAAAAATCTGTAAGGTACAACTTTACATGCTAATTAACATATTAAAAAATTGAGGTGGCGTTATTTCGTATTTTCGAGAAAAAAAATTCCAAAGATTGGAAGAAAATACAATTTTTTTTCAAAGGTCAAAATTGTGTAAATTGATTTTTTTTTTGTTAATTTTACACCATACCTATTCAAAGAAAAAGTCGGTAAAATCATTTCAACTCCATTCAACAACCGTTAATGTGTGTGAAAATGCAGAGTTGTTAGGTAAATGTTAATTTCAAAAGTTGGAAAAAAAATTTTCATTATAAACAAATTTTTGGGGCTTAAATAATTTTTAAATTGAGTGGCTCTGTCACAAAAAAACCATTAACTCAAGTAACTCATTAACTCAACTTTAACTCAAGTTAGAAAGCTGTTCTTATTGTTTAAACACGTAATTTTTCATTAAAAAATCGAAATAAGTATATGTGTTTATACGAGGTTTTCAATGATTTTGTAACAAATTTTTAGGGGGTTCAAATTAGGCGCCCAAAAAAATTCTCTTTGAAAACTGACCTTTCGAAAAAAATAGAATTCCATCGACGCGTTTTTATACCGACTCCGTAGTCTCTGAAGATATACCGAAGTTACTCAAAGTTGAACTTGAATGTCCAAAAGATCACATTTTTTGAAAAAATCTTTAAAATTTCTCCTTAAATCGTTTTTTGTCTCATTTTGAAGAGGCGTGGCAGCCCTCCAAAAAGACTTTGAGAGCTGCGGTTTGCGGCATTCGTCATCTCTCATCGAGGTCTACCCACATAAAAAAAATGAAAAAAAATCGCCGACCCCACCTACCACTTTGCGTACGAATTGACGTGGAATGACCCAGGTATGAGAAAGATCAGATTTTAAAGAAGTTGTCATGTTTCCATGCCAGAGAAAATAAATAACACGAAAATAAGTAATTACATACAGAAATCGTTTATTACAAGAACAAAATAAAATTAATTCTAGATAATTAAACCCTAAGTATTCCTTTCTCGTTGAAGAGAAATTAATTTATCGCAAATGAATGACATTACAACGTAACAAAAATCAAATAAGAAATCATTAGGTAAGCTAGTAAAATAATTGCGAGACTTACGTTATAAAAAAATCAAACCATTTATTATCACTAGTTCGGTGATTTTTAGGGGGGGGGGGGCATTCGAAAACATAGGTATAATTTTCTCCATTACATTAAAATTTTCCATTTTTCATTTACCTATCTACTGATTTATTCGTTTTACATTATTTTTCTTCGATCTCGATTTCTGATGGTACCTAAAAATGAAAAATTTGAAGTACCTACATTATTTTGTCGATTTTCATTTATTTCCTTCTAATTTTTCCCTTTCCTTGAAAATAATTTCAAAATGCCCCAATTCTTTCCCACGAACGACTTTTTCGTACCGCTGTGTAATTCGTCCGTTACAGCATTGTATATCTCGACCGCCAAACGTGCATCATGTTTACTGAAATTCTTCCAGTCAGTCGTTTTCATCAGCACCGCAGATTTCTTAATAATATAACGAATAGTAGTAGATTTCAGTTTTTGGGCTTGATAGAGATCAGCTAAAATCAACGTATCAATAGCATTCTCGACTGAAAGTCTTGCGATCAACGCATCCTGGCTCAGTTCCTTTAATCCATTAAGGCCATATTTTTCCGCCGCCGCTAATAAACCATCCGCCAGCTTCTCTAAATTTTCTAATTTGTTTGTATAAATATAATTCAACATTTCCTCCACAACTTGTTCGCGGAAATCGAAAATTTCTATTTTATTCAGCGAGTTTTCTTTCATACTTCCATATTTAAACATAGCTGCAAAAACTGGACTGCGAGCAATCAAAATTAATTTGTGAGCTCTGAATTCCTTACCATTTACTGATATCACGACGTCGGTAAACTCTCTATTTTTGAATAATTTTTCCACCTGCTCGTATAAACAAAACTTTGGAATTTTCGACTGGCATTTAATCGAATTAAAATGATCCAAAGTGTTGGTGGCAGGGTCCGCAATAGTAAAAGCTACTTCGCAATAAATCATCAGTTTATCATTCGATGCTAATTTGTAATCGGTTTTAATAAAGTTATCGTAACCCTGACCCCAAGAAATATTTGATGAAATTTCAAATTTTCCAATTGGTGCATCTTCTCGAATGCTTACATATTTCTTTTGATTTTCATCGAAAAATAAAAATTTAAATTTTCCAAATACTTTTGAGCATTCACTTGTACGATCGAGGAATAAATAAAGCGAAGAATTATCATTTTCGCTATTAGTTCTGCCATTTGGATAAAGATGTAAATACCATTTGCATCCATCATCAACAGTAGCAAAGAAAACTGGCGACTTTAATGATAGTCCTTTCGTCAGCGTCGCTTTGTAGAAACTGTAATCGTGGATCACCCACAGGTAATTTCCTTTATAAACTTTGATCTTGGTATCGCATCGATTTTGTACGACGGCTCCATTCGGTCCGTCATCAGTGATCCGTATGGTAGACATTACAAAAACGGTAGGTCCAAAGTATCACGAAAATTTACCAGATGATTATAGATATGTTTAGTTGATTTCTGTAAGAAAAAAAGAGGAAAAAAGAAGAAAAAATTAAATCAACAGACTCAGTTACAACACCAAATATCAATCCTTCGAGTAAATAAGTAAAGGGATGTGTCATGTGTCTGTAACAAACTAGGTATATATTTTAGTGATTTAAAAAAAATCATTACTGATGCAGTAGTACGTATATCTAGTTTTTGAATAATCAATCAATAATATCGAAATCAACATAGACTTTCGTACTACATACAAAGGTAATGTAATAAACAATGCACATTTTATAAGGTTAAACTTGTACGTTTAGGCCTATTTTTAGGCGAGGTAGATGTGTTCTAGGATAAATGGTAATCATGTTACTCACCTCAAATTTAGGTATTAAATTATCATAGTGACGAAGACAAATTAAACTAGGAACTGACCATAGGTAAGACAAAAAATTAAATGATTTTCACGCGAAGATCTTTTTTACTAGAGCACAATTTGATAACAGGAAAATGCACTGACATTTTAATAACTATAGTCACTGATAACTTCCGAAGTGTTTAGTGTACGTGCTTTATCAACTTCTGTAAATCACATGACGGTCAAACCTGGAACTCGAATACCTTCATGACGTCACTACTCCTACCGCTGAATGTCGTTGAATATTTTACGTCAGTTTTAAACAGTTTAGAATTTTTTGAAGATGTTTTCCAACTCCAAATTTTTTCCTCGTAATTTTTTTCTCAGAATTTTCTCACTTGAAATATTTCTGACGTATGTAATTTTCTCCACTGTAATTTTTTTCTGAAGAATTTTTCCATCGTTGAACTTACATCTTTTTTGAAAAGAATGATTTTGTGTTTGATTGACGCCATAAAAACTTTGAGGAAAAAAATTTGGACGTGGAAAAATTTCAGATGTGAAAATTGTGAGAAAATAAAATTTTTACGACGTCAATCAAACAGAAGTCATTCTTTTCAAAAAAGATGTAAGTTCAATAATGGAAAAATTCTTCAGAAAAACTTTGGTCGTGGAAAAATTACGTCAGAAAAAAATTCGGTCGTGGAAAAATTATATCAGAGAAAAATTTCAGTTGAGAAAATTCTGAGAAAAAAATTAGGAGTTGAAAAAATTACGAGGAAAAAATTTGGAGTTGGAAAACTTCTTCAAAAAATTCTAAACTGTTCAACACTGACGTAAAATAAATTCAACGACATTCAGCGGTATGAATAGTGACGTCATGAAGGTATTCGAGTTCCAGGAAAAAACGCTGATCTCTCTTTTCACAT